>CM067310.1:18829955-19124657 GCA_034231615.1 Meghimatium bilineatum
GGGTTCATTCACCAGTTGAAGCGGAAATGTTTTTTCAGTTCGCAACGGCTCCCAGGTCGATTCAGCCTTAAATGGGTACCGGATTAATCCGGGAAGTAAAGACTGCGAGGGAGACGAGATGGCTACCGCCCTCATTTGCAGAGCTACTGATATGTGAGATCGTTAACATCTCACACCCCTACGGCATTAATAAATGCTATAGGTTACTTTACTTTACTTACTTACATTCTTTATTTTACTTTTTTAGTATACACCAGATATATGTCTGTCTTTCTTTGTAACTGTGTGTCTGTATGTCCCTCCATCAATCTAGCAATTCGTCCAAACATCAATCCGTACATCAGCTCGCCTGCTTGTCTGTTTCACCATCTTTGTATCTTTCTCTCCCACCCCTTCTATTTCTCTCTCTCTCTCTCTCTATATATATATATATATATATATATATATATATATATGTTAGATGGACAAGCTAGAGCCTAGCAGAGTACACCACCAAGAGAAAAGACAGTGAGTGTTAGAGGTCAGTTGCAGCCAACATTCGCTGCCGAGACGAAAGTTGATGGTGATGAATGTAAATATTTATTGTGTAGACAATGAACAGGTAAAATCTACGCAAAAATAATACAAATTCTTAAGTCTAACGGAAATTGAACCAGTCCGTTCAACGGCACCAAATCGCCTAGCAACTATTGAACACGCGTTCTTTCGTACTTGACTAACCGCATCTCCAAAAAAAGATGCGATTTCATGAAGCCTTTCAAACCGTGCACACAAAGTCACCAGAACAGACCGATCGAGACAAGGACTATTACAACAACAATTAACATCCCGTACAGGTATTGAAATATCCTCAGTAACAACAAACATATAACATAATATCCGTATTAGTTATACAAAGTTATGCAAAAATAATAGAACATAGAATGCGATACATTGCAGAACCACTGTTGAGCCCCTCTCAGTTTGGTTTCAGAAAGGGAGCAAGCTGTACAGACACACTTTTCACACTGAGACAACTGAGTGAAAAAGCAATCAAATACAATCAAGATTTAAACACAGTATTTGTAGACCAGGAAAAGGCATTCGACAGAGTAGATAGAAACATTCTATGGAAAACTTAGAAATGTATAACATCAGAGGACAACTGTTAGATAATATAAAAGCGATATATCAAAAATCTCAAAGCTCAGTAAGAACAACAGATGGAATGACTGAACCTTTTGAAACAAGATCTGGAGTAAGACAAGGATGCGTACTTTTACCCCTACTTTTCAACATATACATGGACAGAATAATAAAAGAAGCTCACATCAGCAAAGTGGAAAACATTGCAAAGAAACCTGATGAAGAATTTAATAATGAAATCAATGAACTATTATTTGCTGATGATCAAAGTTTAATATACAAAGATGAGGAAACTTTGCAAAAGCACAGCAATACATTGCTGTTAGCATGTCAGAAGTACAACATGAAAATTAATGTACACAAATAGGAAGTTATAAAAATTAGCAAGTCTTCAACACCAATGAATATAACAATAGATAACACCAAAGTGAAACAAGCCAAAGAATGTAAATATCTAGGCAACAATTTTTCCGAAGAAGGAAGACTAGACAGAGAAATATAAACAAGGTGCCAGAAAGCAAACACAGTGACTTACCAATTTTCACCATTACTTCTTCATCCAAAGATCAAGATGGAAATTAAAAAAAATTACAAATAATATCTACAATTTTTATACCAACACTGTGTTACATGGTCAAAAATGGTCTTTAACAGCTTCGCAGCAAAGAAAAATTGTCACATGTGAAATGAAGTGTCTGAGAAAAGCTGCAATGGTTACCAAACTAGATAAAATAAGAAATAAAAGAAATTAGGAAAAGAGGTGGTATAATATCATGTATCCAACATATTGAGAGACAGCAAGTAAAATGGTTCGATCACCTTATGAGAATGAAGCCAAACCAAATACCAATAAGAGCATATAATAGAAGAATATCCGGGCGTAAAGCCAAAGGTAGACCAAGAAAACGGTGGATAGAAAACATTAAGATAACCTTGAACAAACATGGACTAAATGCAACCTCGGCGACACATCTGACCTTGAAACGACAGCTTAAGCTACTACCCCTACGCTTAACAGCAAGTGTGAATGCGATCAATAATCATTCACCTGGGGAAAGACAATAGACAATAGACAAAGAACCGTACTGCCCCTATCTTGAAATATATTAAGAGACAGTAGATCAAATGTTTTGCACACGTCAGCAGACTACCACCAGACAGCATACCACAGCAAGCTAAGTCAGCAGACTACCACCAGACAGCATACCACAGCAAGCTAAGTCAGTAGACTACCACCAGACAGCATACCACAGCAAGCTATACTACACAGATACAGTGAAGGCAGACCTAGAGGCCGACCACAAAAACGGTGGACCACCGAAAAAAGGCGTCAAATTCCACAATATACTTATCACGCAAGAAAACCTTCTCCAGAAAACCCGTCTACCTCTGACGCTGAAAGGCAACAAAGGGTCTTAGCGAACAGATGGATGGATGGATGGATGGATGGATAGATAGATAGATAGATAGGTAGATAGATAGATAGATAGATATATTAGATAGGTAGACAGACAGACAGACAGACAGACAGACAGACAGACAGACAGACAGACAGACAGACAGACAGACAGATAGATAGATAGATAGATAGATAGATAGATAGATAGATAGATAGATAGATAGATAGATAGATAGATAGATAGATAGATAGATAGATAGATAGATAGATAGATAGATAGATAGATAGATAGATAGATAGATAGATAGATAGATAGATAGATAGATAGATAGATAGATAGATAGATAGATAGATAGATAGATAGATAGATAGATATATTAGATAGGTAGACAGACAGACAGATAGATAGATAGATAGATAGATAGATAGATAGATAGATAGATAGATAGATAGATAGATAGATAGATAGATAGATAGATAGATAGATAGATAGATAGATAGATAGGATAGATAGATAGATAGATAGATAGATAGATAGATAGATAGATAGATAGATAGATAGATAGATAGATAGATAGATAGATAGATAGATAGATAGATAGATAGATAGATAGATAGATAGATAGATAGATAGATATATTAGATAGGTAGACAGACAGACAGACAGATAGATAGATAGATAGATAGATAGATAGATAGATAGATTAGATAGGTAGACAGACAGACAGACAGACAGACAGACAGACAGACAGACAGACAGACAGACAGACAGACAGACAGATAGATAGATAGATAGATAGATAGATAGATAGATAGATAGATAGATAGATAGATAGATAGATAGATAGATAGATAGATAGATAGATAGATAGATAGATATATTAGATAGGTAGACAGACAGACAGATAGATAGATAGATAGATAGATAGATAGATAGATAGATAGATAGATAGATAGATAGATAGATAGATAGATAGATAGATAGATAGATAGATAGATAGATAGATAGATAGATAGATAGATAGATAGATAGATAGATAGATAGATAGATAGATAGATAGATAGATAGATAGATAGATAGATAGATAGATAGATAGATAGATAGATAGATAGATATATAGATAGATAGATATATTAGATAGATAGATAGATAGATAGATAGATAGATAGATAGATAGATAGATAGATAGATAGATAGATAGATATGATAGATATGATAGATATGATAGATAGATAGATAGATAGATAGATAGATAGATAGATAGATAGATAGATAGATAGATAGATAGATAGATAGATAGATAGATAGATAGATAGATAGATAGATAGATAGATATATTAGATAGGTAGACAGACAGACAGATAGATAGATAGACAGACAGACAGATAGATAGATAGATAGATAGATAGATAGATAGATAGATAGATAGATAGATAGATAGATAGATAGATAGATAGATAGATAGATAGATAGATAGATAGATAGATAGATAGATAGATAGATAGATAGATAGATATATTAGATAGGTAGACAGACAGACAGATAGATAGATAGATAGATAGATAGATAGATAGATAGATAGATAGATAGATAGATAGATAGATAGATAGATAGATAGATAGATAGATAGATAGATAGATAGATAGATAGATAGATAGATAGATAGATAGATAGATAGATAGATAGATAGATATATTAGATAGGTAGACAGACAGACAGATAGATAGTCGAACCATATAAGGCAGCTTGCTCTTCAAAGAGTTAATCTAAAATTGAATTGTGGACTCGTTAATCGATCAAATATATTACATGGTTTGTAAAATGCAGTGATCGATATGAGAATTTATTGGAAATATTTTTAGAACAGCATGATTGATATTAGATCATTGTCACTGCCTGACAAGCGACAGTATTGTCACTGACATAAATCTAGTCTGAAAGTAGGTAGTAACAGCCAGGTATGATAGATAAGGTGTTTCAAAGTCAAGGTCATTCGATATGTGTAACCGACGTTGTCTGATATATTATTTTATTATAAACTAAAGTGATTATAATGTTAAGTTATGGAAAGTAAAGTTATGTAAAGAGAAGAAAAGTACAGTTATGTAAAGTGAAGGAAAGTCATCATCATCAGGTGCCATGCCGGGTGGCGTAGGTGGTCATGGCTCTCCACAGCTCTCTGACCACAGTATTATGTATCAAAGTCGTTGTTGTTTTTTGCCGTGCCAGGTTGTCAAACTGTCTAATATTTTCTCACGTTGTCGCCCTCTGTCTCTAGTGCCTTCAATCTTGCCTGTTGTGATTATGTTATCTAAACCTGCCTGTCTCATGAAGTGGCCGAAAAAGAAGATTGCCTTTTTCTTATATTGTTGATTAAGGTCCGTTTCGCATTTAACTCTTTCGACACCTCTACATTAGTTTTTCTGGCAGTCCATGGTATTCTCAGCATTCTTCTGTAGAACCACATCTCTGTTGCCTCCAATCTCCCACTTTCCAGTTTGTTTATTGTCCAAGACTCGCACCCATATCTTTGTATAGGGGTTATATAGCACTGCAGAACTCTCTTTCTCACCTCTAGGTCTTATTACACAGTATATTTTTCATTTTTCTGAATGTTGTTTTTGCCTGTCCTATTCTGCTTCTTATTTCTGTTGAACTTCTTCCATCTGCTGTAATCATTGTATTTGAATTGGTGAAGGAAAGTAAAGTTATGTAAAGTGAAGGAAAGTAAAGTTATGCAAGGTGAAGGAAAGTAATGTTATGTAAAGTTAATGAAAGAAAAGTTATTTACAGTGATGGAAAGTAAAGTTATGTAAAGTGATGGAAAATAAAGCTATGTAAAGTGAGGGAAGATAAAGTTATGTAAAGTGAAGGAACGTGAAGTTATGTAAAGTGAAGGGGAAAAAAAAGTTATGTAAAGTGAAGAAAAGTAAAGTTATGTAAAGTGAAAGAAAGTGATGATATGTACAGTGAAGGAATGTAAAGTAATGCAAAATAAAATAATTCAATGTAAAGGAAAATAAAATGAAGTAATTTATAGTAAAAAATGTAAGTGACAAAAATGTAATGTAAAGGAATGTAAAATAAAGTATTTCAAAGTATGTATACACCTTCATTACCTGCTGCGTCAGGTGTAGAAGAACTCTCCTCAGATGGATTTTGTGTGTGATTCATATATGTTTGTTTTAGTTGACTGTTATTTCTGTAATCCATCGTTTGCAAGCTCTGCCACTGGCTCTGTATCCATCGTGTCCGTATCAACACTGTGACAGGTCTAGCAAATCGACACGGTAGAACTAGAACGCTTGTAGGAGACATGGTGAGCTATCAGTCTCTTCAATGACAAGATGTAATTATAATTTCTCTCTTCAATGACAAGATGTAATTATAATTTCTCTCGTCAATGACAAGATGTAATTATAATTTCTCTCGTCAATGACAAGATGTAATTATAATTTCTCTCTTCAATGACAAGATATAATTATAATTTCTCTCTTAAATGACAAGATATAATTATAATTTCTCTCTTAAATGACAAGATGTAATTATAATTTTTCTCTTAAATGACAAGATATAATTATAATTTCTCTCTTAAATGACAAGATATAATTATAATTTCTATCTTAAATGACAAGATGTAATTATAATTTGTTTCTTTAATGACAAAATTATCTGTAAAATATATTTGCAGAGAAAATTGTATACAAATATATAATATATATTTGATTATTACGGGACATTTTTTATTACTATTGCTAATATTGTTTAAATTTTAAATTTTCATATTATACATTATTTTCTCAACAGGTAATCTTACACATTTACATAGTTTTCTTCTCTCTTTAGTTTTCGGTTTTATACTCAATTCTTTCATATTTTATCACATCATGGAAATGCAGTCTACTGTGTATTTCGTTGATCACTTCTATGTTTGCCCTTATCTTGATAAGACCTTTTGTTCGAAAAGTCGGTTCTATGTCGCCTACTCTGTATAATTTATATTTAAATCTCTCTCTCTCTCTCTCTCTCTATATATATATATATATATATATATATATATATATATATATATATATATATATATATATATATATATATATATATATATATATATATATATATATATATATATAATTGATATTTATGGTTCAAGATTTTACTCCAGTGTCCAATTTTGAATTAAATATTTTACTGTAATGTTTCGCACATTTAATATCCAGTTATGTAGATATGTAGAGGTGATGGAAAGCTTATGCGTGTGTGTGTGTTTGCCCACGAGTTTCCGTTTGCGCCTATGTCAACTTAACTTCAATAAATAGTTTGTAAAGATAGGTTGAAAATACTACATTAATTTTTCATAAATATGTGGACAGTCATCATGCGGCACTCCTTCCCTGTTTCCTCAAATCTACACACTTCGCTACTTTGCTGGATGGAATAACTACCTTCATTATCTATTCCCGCGTGCAGTTTCTTCACCAACGTTTAGTGTCAATAGTTGCATATAACATGTGTGAACAGAATACATTTAAAAAAAAGGAACATAATTTCTATGAACTATCACACGAACCTAGGGACTTTTCAAACCCTCGTACTCGCCTCAGTCTTTTTGTGATGTTCTAACTTGAATCAGTAGTAGGATAGTGTGCCATGTTCATTTTAAAACGGATAGTTTAAGATTCGGCAAAGCAACAATGCAGATCTTCCAAGTAAGCTGAACGTGATAAATATGTAGATTAAATTTGCAACTATTTGCGTCAAATACTATTTATTATTTCCCCTCTTATTAAATATTTTTTAAACTTTATTCTTCTTCTTCTGCGTTCGTTCTTAAGTTCTTGCAATGAGTAGGATGTAATATGGAGAATGGAATGTGCTTTCCCGCCGAAGACGGATGTGTCGGGCCACTGGCGCAAATAAAACGGAACCACAACGCATTTACATTCTTTGGACTACATCCTGCTGGAAATCTAGAATGTATCATGGCCCTGCTACAAGAGAGATCCAGCAGGAGCTTGAGAATGAACGCTGAAGAAGAAGAAGAATGTGCTTTGTTGTTTAAACCTTCTAATCTCTCATGCTCCATGTTTACTGTATTTTTCTTACATCTAACATCGCGTATCTTCATTTTATTCCATTTTAGTTACCATTTTATTACTATATCTGTTAGTATGTTCTATATAGTAACTCCTCTTTTGTGTACGCATGAGGTAGCATCTGTGGGTCCCACCAATGGCCAACTAGACAAACCACCCATGCAACAGAAAACCTTAATAGATGACCGTTAATCTTAATAGAAAACCGTTATATTGAGTCTCTATTATCAAAGCTTTGCAGCATGCCATCTATACAATTATATTATAGACCCTCCCTGAGTAGAAAGCTCCTTCAATAGGCATTACACTTAGCCGAAAGCTGAAGTCTCCTGGGTATGAAAGAAAGCTCAGAAAAACCACCACACTTCACATAGGAAGTAAGAGCTAATCACTTGAAATTCCTAGGGTTGTCAAACAAAACAACAAACAAACATTGTGTGTGTTCCGATGGTGGCTGTCTATTTATTTCACCAACAATTATTGTGTCAATTTTTGACGCCCACAACTTCCAGGAATGCGGGGATTCCCTCCTGCTTATTTGTCGCAAAAAACATTTAGCCTCTCCTCCTATAACAAACATTTAGTCTCTCCTCATATAACAGACATTTAGTCTCTCCACCTGTAACAAACATTTAACCTCTCCACCTATAACAAACATGTAACCTCTCCACCTATAACAAACATGTAACCTCTCCACCTATAACAAACATTTAGCCTCTCCACCTATAACAAACATTTAACCTCTCCACCTATAACAAACATGTAACCTCTCCACCTAAAAAACATGTAACCTCTCCACCTATAACAAATATGTAACCTCTCCACCTATAGCAAACATTTAACCTCTCCACCTATAACAAACATGTAACCTCTCCACCTAAAAAACATGTAACCTCTCCACCTATAACAAATATATAACCTCTCCACCTATAACAAACATGTAACCTCTCCACCTATAACAAACATGTAACCTCTCTACCTATAACAAACATGTAACCTCTCCACCTATAGCAAACATGTAACCTCTCCACCTATAACAAACATGTAACCTCTCCACCTATAACAATAACATAACCAGTTAAATTACGAAAGAACAACATATTATTCCGATTTTCGTAAACATTTCCAATTCAATTTCTTCTTCTTCTTCATCGTTCATTCTCAAACTCTCGCCGAATCTCTCTTGTAGCAGGACAATGAACCTATTAGATTTCTCGCAGGATATAGTCTTGAGAACGGAAATATTTTGTGTCACCGGTTTATTTTATCAAATGACCCGACACACCTGACTACTGCAAATTTTCTTCGAAACTAAACACAGATTCATGACTCGCTGTCTATATATATATATATATATATACGAGTTATATATCCATAACTCATGCTGCCAGAGGACATACCTTTACCTTTATATTTGTAGATTTCTCTCTCAGTGTTTCCCATTGGCTATCTGTTCATCGAAGTCAATTTGTTAATAGACTTTAACATCTTGTTAACTGTGTGCATGATCGTTAGTGTGTATTAGCTGTTCTTGTCTTGCTCCTTCTTCTATGTTGAACTGACTTTATTATATTTCTGTTGAACAGAGGCACTTCTGTATGTTTTAGTTTATTAGTCCTCTTCTTCTTCTGCGTTCGTTCTCAAACTCCTGCAGATTAGCAGGATGTAGTCCGGAGAGAGGAATGCGTTGTGTCATGGTTTACAGCATTACTGCGATATCTGCGCCTTTCGGCCTGACACATCCGACTTCAGCATGGTTTTGGGTCTCTGACCCTATATGGGATGGGACATCCAACTCCATCCCATTACCTCCTTAGTCGCCTTTTACGACATGCGTGGAAGGTAAACAGTGTTGCTATTCTTTGCTCCCTTTTCGGGCCTCGGCAACACACGGATGAGTTTATTGGTAACATATTTTATTCAGGACGTAGTCATCAACTAAACATTTTGGCTTAGTAGTTTGTCATTGCTTTCTGAACGGTTCGGATACACAATTTTCTATGATAGGATTTAAACACGGTACCTTGGCTTTCACAGTAGGAGCGTACCAAGCCGCCACAGAACCAAACCCATCATATCTGAACACTGAATAATAATGACTAATAACTCAATAGTACAAGTAACAACAAATTAATATCATCATCATCAATTGCCGTCTCCGCAACGAAGGTTGGCTGCAACCGGCTTCCAACATCACATCCCCTGTCTCTTGTTTTGGTGGTGCACTCAGCTAGACTGTAATATGTCCATCTAGTGATGTTACTCTTCCTCTTGTATCTCTGCCTACCTCTTGCTCACTTCCCTTTGACTTTACCCTCAAGTAAGGTCTTCAATAGGGTGTCATGTCTTTTAATGTGTCCAAAATATTTTATTCACCTATTTATTTCTCTTAGTAATTCTTTCTTCATATTAAGTGTTTTTAGTACCTCTTTATTTGTTTTCTTCTCTTTCCATAATGTTTCCATGCTCTCCTATATAGGCCTACACACATCTCAAAGGCATCAATTCTGTCTTCTAATTGTTTATTTAGTGTCCATGTTTCTGAGTCATACATTACTACAGAATAGATGTAGCATTTTATAATTCTTATTTTTAACTTGTTTGTAATTTGTTTAGATGTTACTAGTTTCCTCATGTCACTCCAACAAGTCAATAACACGTTGTCAAATTCAAGACTAGTCACCATTTCTACACTATAGATCTGATATTTATAGATGGAATATTTTATAATGCATTCACTGACATGACCCCAAATTCATGAATCAATCACATGGCGCAACTTTTAAATAAAAAGTTTGGTCTGAGACACTCAAGTTAAAACATTAATGGGTTGTAATGCCAGGCAATAGGGCTATATTTATCGTGCACGGTCGCGATACACCTGGACTTTACTTCTGAAACACACCTGACGGATCAGTTCCTGTCAAGTCATAATGACGATGAAATGTAAATATCTTACACACCTGAACGACACACATGACCGATAACAGCTAACTGAACAACACGCCTAGTTAAATAACATAGGCTCCTATATCTAAACAACACACTGTTCGATAACGGGTTTCTGAATGACACAGCTGATTGATAACATCTATATAATTGAAACATCTGATTGATAACAGCTACCCGAATGACACAGCTGATTGATAACAGCTACCCGAATGACACAGCTGATTGATAACAGCTACCCGAATGACACAGCTGATTGATAACATCTAATTTACACATCTGATCGATAACAGCTATCTGAACAACGCGCCTAGTTAGATCTAAACGACACACTGCTCGATACCAGCTATCTGAATAACACAGCTATTTGAAAACAGCTATATGAGTAACACAGATGGTCGATAACAGCTATCTGAATAACACAGCTGGTTGAAAACAGCTATATGAGTAACACAGATGGTCGATAACAGCTATCTGAATAACACAGCTGATTGATAACAGCTATATTAATAACACAGCTGGTCGATAACAGCTATCTGAATAACACAGCTGGTTGAAAACAGCTATATGAGTAACACAGATGGTCGATAACAGCTATCTGAATAACACAGCTGGTTGAAAACAGCTATATGAGTAACACAGATGGTCGATAACAGCTATCTGAATAACACAGCTGGTTGAAAACAGCTATATGAGTAACACAGATGGTCGATAACAGCTATCTGAATAACACAGCTGGTTGAAAACAGCTATATGAGTAACACAAA
The DNA here is from genome assembly GCA_034231615.1 of Meghimatium bilineatum. NCBI lineage: Eukaryota > Metazoa > Mollusca > Gastropoda > Stylommatophora > Philomycidae > Meghimatium > Meghimatium bilineatum. The sequence goes on from CM067310.1 coordinate 18,841,293, forward strand.
TGGTCGATAACAGCTATCTGAATAACACAGCTGATTGATAACAGCTATATTAATAACACAGCTGGTCGATAACAGCTATCTGAATAACACAGCTGGTCGATAACAGCTATTTGAATAGCACAGCTGCACTATAACAGCTATCATAGCGACTAAGGGCAAAGGGATGCACAGAAGGTAGTAATCTTGGCACGTGTTTAATAAAACATGTATACACATCCATGCAGAAAGTTGAGGAGATGTGTTAGGTCCGGGAGGAGGGGGGGGGTGGAGTAAGCTGCACGAAAGAAATGTGTATCGAAAGTGGACCACAGGCGACAAAAAGAATCCATTGGCAAAAATAACCCACATGGCCGATAGCTTCCGACACAATGACGCACCTGACCTATAGCTCCTACCTCAACGACGCACGTGACCTATAGCTCCGAACTTAACGACACACGTGGCCTATAGCTCCCAACTCAACGACATACGTGGCCTATAGCTCCCAACTCAACGACATACGTGGCCTATAGCTCCCAACTCAACGACATACGTGGCCTATAGCTCCCAACTCAACGACACACATGACCTATAGCTCCCAACTCAACGACACACGTGACCTATAGCTCCCGAAACGACATACGTGACCTACAGCTTCCCACTCAACGACCATGTTAACAAAAATTCCAACCTACAAAATATACATTATAGTTAGCCCCCACTTACCCTCGCCAAGTATGGCCATTTATCATGGATATGAACTGAAACACGACTCCGGGGGCTGAACAACTAAGCCGGTCTGGGACACAAAAATCCGAGGAAGATCTCTGTCCTAGAATGCTAAACGAAGTCCAAAGCTGGCATTGCACTGAGAAACACACAAAATAACACTGTTCACCAAGGCACATTGTTACCGTACGTACTGCATGATTAAGAAAAGGGGTGAATGATAAAGTCTCTCAAAAGAACTTGGATACATGATGCGATGAGGTTCAGAATCAGAATCCAATAAAATATATAATACATCACAATTTCATGAATGGATACCTACAGGCAAAAGTGTAAGGGGTAGACCAAAAGAAACACTCAGAAGAACAATACTTAGAGAAAGTAAAACAATCAATATACATACTATTCAAGAACTGCACAGAATAGCTTTGAACAGACAGAATTGGAGAGATCTGACCTCTGCCCTATGCGCTAACTTCAGTGCAAAAGGAAAATGAATGAATGGATAAATAAATGTCCAGTCTTGGCGACATACGGTCCATTGTTTATCCCAAGGTGGATGATGGTCAGAATATTTACACTTGCCGTTAAGCGTAGGAGTGGTGACTGGGAGCTTTAGTTGTCTACCCAAGACCAGATGTGTCGTCTTGGCTGCGTCGAGTCTGTATGTCTTTAGTTGTCTACCCAAGACCAGATGTGTCGTCTTGGCTGCGTCGAGTCTGTATGTCTTTAGTTGTCTACCCAAGACCAGATGTGTCGTCTTGGCTGCGTCGAGTCTGTATGTCTTTAGTTGTCTATCCAAGACCAGATGTGTCGTCTTGGCTGCGTCGAGTCTGTATGTCTTTAGTTGTCTACCCAAGACCAGATGTGTCGTCTTGGCTGCGTCGAGTCTGTATTTGTTCAGTGTTTTGATGTTATCTGATGTTATTATTGTTCTAGGTCTTTCTTTGGCCCTTGTATCCGGATCTTCGCATGTTATATGTTCTTGTTGATAGTTGTTTATGGTTCATTCTCATAAGGTGTCCAAACCAATTTATCTGTTGGTTCTCGATATGTTCTGTGTATGGTCTTATACCGATTCTTCTCCTGATTTCATAATTTCTCATTTTGACTAGTTTTGGTCACTCTTGCGGCTTTACTCAGACATTTCATCTCACATGTTGTAAGTTTTCTCTGCTGGGTTGCTGTCAGCGCTCATGTCTGACTTTGATAGCAGAGTGATGACATAAAAATAATGTTTATCATCTGTCTCTTGATTTCCATCTTGATCTGTGGATTGAACAGTAATTGTGATAGCTAGTATGTCACTATGTTTTCTGGCATCGTTTCTCAATCTCTCTGTCTAATTTTCCATTTTCTGCGAATATACTTCCCAGATGATTAAATTCAGAAGTTTATTTCACTTTAGTTTTGTTTATTGTTATGTTCCATGAATTTGGTGACTTGCAGATTTTCCTTACTTCTGTTTTCTGCGTATTTATTTTCATGTTATACTTGGTGCATGTTGTCTTGAGTACATTAGCATGTTGTCTTGAGTATACGCCTGCGAAACGTGGACAGTGTATGCTAGACATGCAAGAAAGTTAAATCATTTCCATCTTACCTGCCTACGTAAATTACTAAACATCCATTGGTGGGACAAAGTACCAGACTACGAGGTCTTGGAAAAATCAACCTCAATAAGCATCCACACAATACTTATGAAGGCCAGGCACGCTGGGCAGGCCATCTTGTGCGTATGGAGAACTCGCGATTGCCAAAACAAATATATTATGGAGAACTCAAGGCAGGATTTCGAAAAGCTGGTGGACAGAAAAAGCGTTTCAAAGACACGCTCAAGTCATCCTTGAAACATCTTAACATTGACGTAGGCGCTTGGGAGAGCCTCGCTCAGGATAGAGCAGCATGGCGTTACAGCATTAGAACGGGAGCACTAGCGGCAGAAGAATTCAGACAAGAAACTGCAAGACGGAAGCGGACACGTAGAAAAGAAAAAACATCTCAACCTCACACAGATACCTTCTATTGTTGTCAATTCTGTAAAAGAACATTTTGTGCGCGCATTGGACTTGCTAGTCATTTAAAAACGCACTATTAACTTTATTATTTTATTATTTATTGTTATTATTATTATGGTTGAGTTTTTGGTCATCGTCGATCACGACGGACGAACATCATCAACATAACTGTGTAACTGCTGTTTCTCTTCGTAGATAAGGCATTGATCATCAGCAAATAGCAATTCGTTGTTTGCGTTATTTAATTCCACATCAGATTCTTCTCTTATTACTGAACTGTTTACTTTCTTGTTGTCGGATTCTTTTGTTATTATGTCCATGTATATGGTATAACGTATAGGTGAGATCACACATCATTGTCTTACTCCTGATTTTGTTTCGATAGAGGAAGTCATTCCGTTGGTAGAGTACTTATATTTAATGTCGGCGTTTTACGGTAGAGTACTTATATTTAATGTCGGCGTTTTACGGTAGAGTACTTATATTCAATGTCGGCGTTTTACGGTAGATCACTTATATTCAATGTCGGCGTTTTACGGTACAGTACTTATATTTAATGTCGGAGTTTTACGGTAGAGTACTTATATTTAATGTCGGCGTTTTACGGTAGAGTACTTATATTTAATGTCGGCGTTTTACTGTGGAGAACTTATATATTCAATGTCGCCTTTTACGGTAGAGTACTTATATTCAATGTCGGCGTTTTACGGTAGAGTACTTATATTTAATGTCGGCGTTTTACGGTAGAGTACTTATATTTAATGTCGGAGTTTTACTGTAGAGTACTTATATTCAATGTTGTCTTTTACGGTAGAGTACTTATATTCAATGTCGGCGTTTTACGGTAGAGTACTTATATTCAATGTCGGCGTTTTACGGTAGAGTACTTATATTCAATGTTGTCTTTTACGGTAGAGTACTATATTCAATGTCGGCGTTTTACGGTAGAGTATTTATATTCAATGTTGTCTTTTACGGTAGAGTACTTATATTCAATGTCGGCGTTTTACGGTAGAGTACTTATATTCAATGTCGGCGTTTTACGATAGAGTACTTATATATTCAATATCGCATTTTACGGTAGAGTACTTATATATTCAATATCGCATTTTACGGTAGAGTACTTATATATTCAATATCGCATTTTACGGTAGAGGACTTTGACTGGTTCAACTTCTTAGCATACTATTCATGACGGTGTTGATCTATGGGACTTGACGAACTATGGGTCCGTGCTTATTGACAGAGTTTACTAGAGATTATCTGTAATATGACTTCTGTGTGCATTTTCAGATTACGAAGGAGTAGAAGCGCTACCACCAGAACAGTACACATGATTGATAACATTATTATAAATAATGCGCCGAATCTGATAACCAGGACAGTTGATATGAGTTTTGTAGGAGTGAGGGGTGACTTACATGAAGAAATGCCTACTACTTAATTTGTATGGGCGTTTTTATGATCATTTTTGCGGAAATCGCTACTGGTGGAGTGGTTGGGTGGTGTAATCTTCTGATACTATGTTCGCAGTCCAACCGCCCCGTTTTCGTTCTTGTTTCCCATTAGTGCCTACCTACGTATTTTGTAGTTAATTCATTTAAACATTATATCAATAAATAAATAATTGTAATATCAATTATTTAGGGTTAGTGGTCAGGGTTAATTACGTTCTGAGGGTTAGGGTTAGTGGTCAGGGTTAATTACGTTCTGAGGGTTAGGGTTAGTGGTCAGGGTTAGTTAGGTTCTGGGGGTTAGGGTTAGTGGTCAGGGTTAGTTACGTTCTGAGGGTTAGGGTTAGTGGTCAGGGTTAGTTACGTTCTGGGGGTTAGGGTTAGTGGTCAGGGTTAGTTACGTTCTGAGGGTTAGGGTTAGTGGTCAGGGTTAGTTACGTTCTGAGGGTTAGGGTTAGTGGTCAGGGTTAGTTACGTTCTGAGGGTTAGGGTTAGTGGTCATGGTTAGTTACGTTCTGAGGGTTAGGGTTAGTGGTCAGGGTTAATTACGTTCTGAGGGTTAGGGTTAGTGGTCAGGGTTAGTTACGTTCTGGGGGTTAGGGTTAGTGGTCAGGGTTAGTTACGTTCTGAGGGTTAGGGTTAGTGGTCAGGGTTAGTTACGTTCTGGGGGTTAGGGTTAGTGGTCAGGGTTAGTTACGTTCTGAGGGTTAGGGTTAGTGGTCAGGGTTAGTTACGTTCTGGGGGTTAGGGTTAGTGGTCAGGGTTAGTTACGTTCTGGAGGGTTGGATTGCGCTAATAGTACCAATAATCTTTTTCCTGTTTTTTTTTGTTGTAGTACAAACTGCCATGCTATATTGTCTTAGAAAGGTAGGCAAAGGGGTAGTGTTGAACCCCTCTATATCCCCCACCCCACCATTTGTATATATCCACTTACTACGAGATCATTTGAAATATTCCATCTTCACTTTTTCATTTTCCTTCCATTTTCGTTTTTCGTTTCATTTCCATATTTACATTTTCCCTATCCGTGTATAGGTCTACTGATTCTCGTAATGCAATCCGAAGAATGACATATCTTGGTTGTGTCAGCCTAACTGCGTTATATACCTTTTCGGCACGACGGAGAAATTAATAAGTGCTGGTTAAGATTTTATGCATCAGTCAAAGAGTTCATATCCGACTTCAGCATGACGTTTGGTTCACTTCGAACTTCTATGGGATGGAGTAGTCAACCACAACCCTCAAATCATTCTTAGATGCGTCATACAAAATACATGGCATGTCACAGAATAGGTGTTCCTTTCCCCCCTTTCGAACCCTATCAACACAATGGGGACTCTGAGTATAGCGTTGGCTGTGTATCCTAAAGACGTACCGATCAGTGAAGTATTTTATTTTAGAAACTAATGTTTTCTAGACAATAATTAAGTTCAAATATAAATAACCCAAATATCGGAGGATGTCCGACAAAATTGATAGTGCAGCAGTAACCAGACAAAAACCAGACTATTTTTCCGTTGATCTCGAGTCCTGGCGTCTCTTCTATATTTTTAAAGATATTCCCTGTGTAGATATTAAATAGGCTTGGTGATAAAATGCATTCTTGTCTTACTCCTCTTTCTTTATGTTCCCTCTACTTTGTGAATAACTACATCCAGCTGATTTAGATAATGCTTTAAGGCTTGTTACTATGTCAAAAGGTAGATGAAAAATAATAACGATTTTTATTTTTAATAACGACGGTAACGATTTTTTTAAACAAAAAAGGTCATCATCTATCTAATTAAAAAGATGGAATTACAATCAAAAACTGTCGAATGCCCTTTACACATTACTTTTTTAGGTAAAATCCTTTCTTCAATGAAAACTTCTCTACGGCCCTGAAGGTTTGGATGTGTGCTGATATGATTCCTTGTCATAAACTATTGTTGTTGTTGTTGTTCGCCCATCACATGATGATGATGACCATTTGTTACATCCACTTTTGAAAATTTAATTTTAGTTATGTCCTTGATTATGAGTTCGTAGATGGCTAATGAGCCCTATTCGAGCTGTAAATGTCATTGGACAGTTCGGACATGGAATGACGACAGTAGACGGATTTTGGTCTATCCGTGACTTTCTTGCTGCTCTCCGCTGTTGAGCTGCTGCATTTTTCTTCTTTTCACAAGATGATGCGCTCTTATTGATTTGAGAACGCCATGTAGATCTATTTTGTGCAAGTTCTTTCCATGTATCGTGGTCTATTTCAAAGGCTTTTAGTGAGTTCTTTAACGAGTCTTTGTAGCGCTTCTTTTGGCCACCTTAAGATCGTGTGCCCTTCTCCAGCTCACCATAGAGAAGTATCTTTGGCAGACGATGGTCTGGCATAAGCACCAAATGACCTGCCCAACTAATCTGTGTCTGCATCAGGATCGTGTCAATGCTGGGGATACCAGCTCTATCAAGGACAGTGGTATCTGGAATCTTGTTTTGCCATCTGATGTTCATAACTTTTCTGAGATATTTGTGTGAAAATGCTAGATAAACTATATGCATCTTGTCATAAACTATACTACAGGGAACAGTAGAAATTGGAAGAATCAGACGAAGACAACGAGAATTGTTTCATCGAATGGACGCTTAACAAAAGAACAAGAACATTTACTACATGTGAACTCAAATGTCTAAGAAAAGCAGCAAACAGAACAAGAAGAGATAATGTCAAGAATGAAGAGATAACAAGAAGGATTGGAACAATATCTGTGGTCAAATGTGTTATATTGTAAAACAAAGACCGAAATGGCTCGGCCACTTAATATGAAGTTTTTTATTTAATATCCAGCGGCAAGAGCATACGACATGAAAATAGAAACAGCAAGATACAGAAAAATAACAAGAAGAAGGTGGATTGAAGAAATTATAAACCCTTAGTCGTAACCTTCGATAACAGTTACCATGTTGTTCCTGACAGGCCGACGTTGTGATTGAACTAGTTACGGGCGCGGCGTGGGTGGGCGGAACAACAAAGAAACGTGTCGCAAGGGCCAGAGTTGTGCCCTGATGTCGACTTCTGTTTTGACATCATTGGACTCGAAACACCATCGAGTCGGGTTGCTGCTGAAACAGAGGGCGGATCACTTATGGGAATGCCCCACGTGCTGTGAGGCCAATTTCTAATCAAGAAGAATTATAAACAGTATGAGACGCCACAATATTACTGTATATCAAGCGACAAAACGTGCCATACCTAGAAACCTGACCGTCCTTCAATCCTGCGACGCCTTACAGCAAACGCAGAGAAAATAAAATAAATAGATATACTCTATGTGAATGTACATTTTAAAAACTAATATTTGAATAATAAATCTATTTTTATAAAACTTTAAAAATAAAAATAGTAGGCTGTTTTCGCGAGCTCCTGACCTATTTTCACTGATATCTAAATACAATTCCGAAGTTAAATAGATTTGGGAAACATTAAGTAAACATTTGGTAGGCGCGATGGTGGTCTGACATTTGTTAGTTAGGAAATATGAAAACACGAGGTCAGCTAGTTTGACATAGCAGAACGACATACTAAATGATGATGCATCATAGAAATAAGACTTTTTCCTTGTTCGCTCTCAAGCTCCTGCAGATAGCAGGACGTAATCCAGAGACGGGGATGCGGTGTATTATGGTTTACAGAATAGCTGCGATATTTGTGCCTTTCGTCTTTAAACATCCGACTTCAGCATGAGATCTGGGTTTCTTTGACCCTATATGGGATGTACCAGTCAAATCCACCCCAAAACCTCATTAGTTGCCTCGTACGACAGGTTAAGTGTTGGCATTCTTTAAATAATATGTTAATGTAATATTGTTACTATATCTATCTATCCATCCATCCATCTCTGTCTGTCTGTCTCCTTCCTACCTACCTACCTGCCTGTCTGTCTATCCATCAATCCATTCATCTATCCATCTATCTATGTTTCTTCAGCGCCTATAACGGTGCATAGGTCAGGAACCAGAGCTCTCCAGTTCAAGCGATGTGATGCTACTGTGTTTAATTCCTGTATGTTGCTGAGACACATAGCTATACCATCTTTGATGGTTGTTCTATGAACAGTCTCTCGTGGTTTTCCTCTTTTTCTTTTGCCATCTGGTACACGTTTTAATACTTGTAGTGGCAGTATGTTTTAATTTATTCTAAGTACATGTCCGATATAAGTCCACCGTTTTCTTCTTATTGTTGTAGAAAGATATTGCTGTTTGATGTCTTCTCTTACTTGTATATTTGGCTTGAATTCTTTCCAACCAATATTTAAGAGTCTTCTAAGACATTTATCTGCACCTTAGCCTCTGACAGTTTGTTACTGCTGTAGACTGCACCTTATCCTCTGACAATTTGTTACTGCTGCAGACTGCATCTTATCCTCTGACAGTTTGTTACTGTTGTTATAGTTTGTGAGCATCAATAAATCAATCAATAAACCTATAACACTTCAGGGTCGAGGGGTACCATATTGGATGCCTCAGCACACAGAGTCCTCCAGCGAATTCTATCCTCAGCGATGCGGATTAGTGGAAATATATTGCCCTGTCCATTCCTTGATGTTGTCTGTCCATGCCTTTATTTAACCTCCTCTGCCTCTTCCACCCTCGACTGTTCCCTGCAGTATTGTTTTTGACAAGGAATCGTGCCGGCATACATGTCCGAACCATGCTAGTTTTCGTCGTTTCACTATTGAAAGCAATGGCTCCTGAACACCTGCACACATCTCTACTTTATTTCTTACGTACACATTAGTCTTATAGTCCCTATAGGAAATTCGTAGAATTCTTCTGTAGCATTTGTACTCGGAAGCCTGTAATCTTCTCTCCATGTCCGCAGTGAGTGTCCAACTCTCACAACCATACAATACAACAGAAAGCAGCAGCGACTTATACAGTTTGATTTTCACTCCAACACTGATGTTGCTTTTCCCAATCACAGTTAGCTTTGACGAGGACGTTAAAGCTATCTCCAGCCTTACTTTTAGTTCTGTTTTGAGCTAAATATATAAATAGGAAACAACGAAAACACAACAATAATCAAAATTAATTTTGTATAGTGGTCTTCTACTGTTCACGGCCTCTGATGAACATTCCTCGATAACAAAAGGCATGTTGGCGGATGGAAGATGACGTGGTGGAAAAAAAATAACATCAAGGACTGGACAAAATGAAATTTCTAAACTCATTAGGATGTTACAAGATAAGAGATGTGTTTTTAAAGAAAAAAACTTGAAATCTTCCAAACCTATATTTTAGTGTTCTAAGACATTTATTTTCAAATAAATTTAATTTCTTCTCCAGTGCTTTTGTTATTTTCCAACTTTCGCGACTACTCAATCTATCGTGAAATGTTAATACGGATATTACATTTGAGTTAAACCGTTCTTGCATATGACGAGATAAGCATGTGTTCCGGTGTCTGAAAGGAAGTTGAGTCATTGTGAGCAGAAAGGGTGTTCTTCGTTCGAGATTCTACTAAACGCCCTTTCTGCCTCAACCACTGATACTTAGTGAATATACAAAGCATTAAGTTGACCTTTGACACAATATTTAACACGTGACTTCAAGCATGGCTGTCGAAGGTCACGGGTGGAGAAAGATGCAAGCAATGGTAACAACGGGAATTTCCATGAAATAGGCGGTTTTAAAGTGTAAACATTCATCGCCAGGATTTCATGTACAACATATATGCGTGACCGTCGGCAATTATATAAAGTCATAACTTCAAAACGTAAACAGGCCTTCATTCGGTATGTTTAAAAAAAATTATTGTTATGTTTACCATTGGTTACTATTTATATACTTGGAATATTCTTGACTATTTTTTGGCATGCTATTCCAAGTATGTAATTATTGGCCAACAGAAAACGGGAATTATCAAGAAAAGTAACGAATGAAGGCCTCATTAATTCTGTTATGATTCCTGTAGTACTCCCTAAGTCGTTGGATCATTGTCATTGTACTCCGGACAAGTCCATAGGTGTTCAAATCTCGTCTTGAGTGTATCCGCCATTACACGTTGACTGAAGTCCCAGTACGTGGTTGAGTGACCATCATTATTTCTCGCCCACGAAACCTCTCCTTACTCCGTAGTGCTCTGTCTATAGCCACGATTATGCGTCTCCTCTGTCCATGACCGTCTAGTTAAAAGAAGACCTCTGCGCAGAATCAATTAGCACTTAATTGATTACGGTTTAAAAAAATTATTGTCGGCATTTCATTGTTCACTATTTATGTGGTGTGTGATGCATGATCGAGAGGTTAGGGCGTTGGTCTCATATCCGTGAGGTCCAGGGTTCTATCCCCAGTAAGGACTGTTATTTTTCTGTGGGAGGGTAAATTACAAAACTGATCATGTACATGAGATGACAACATCAAGAGAGAGAGAGAGAGAGAGAGAGCGGACATGGTCACATAGCTACATAATTCATCCTTGTATCTTGATTCTTGATTAGAAACTGGCCTCACAGCACGTGGGACATTCCCATAAGTGCTCCGCGCCCTTTGTTCCAGCAGCCATTCAACTCGATGGTGTTTTGAGTCTAATTCTGCCAAAAACAGACGTCGACATCAGTGCACAACTCTGTCCCTTGCGACAGGTTTTTTTGTTGTTCCGCCCACCCACACCGTGCACATAACTAGTTCAAGCCAAACGTCGGCCTGTCGGAACAACATGGTAACTGTTATCGAAGGTTACGACTACGGGATTGTATAGATGACGTGCCATGAAGCTTATATAAGAAGATAACCTCAATATAAAGGCATGTCATCTACTAAGGTATTCTATTGCATGGTTGGTTTGTCTAGTAAGCCATTGGTGAGACCCACAGACGCAACCGCATGCGCAGAACCGCGGTGCGCGTTCCTTGCGTCTCCCTATCGTGAAGCATGCAGTGTTTTGACTATGTATATACTTGGAGTCTCATGCCAAAAATAGCCAAGGCGATTTCAAGTATATAAATAGTGACCTATGGAAACCACGACAACAATAAAAAACGTAACGAATGAAGACTCGTATAATGGTACCCTGTGATAGGCATAGGTCTATAACATAAATACGTCTATCTCTTTGGTTAACAATAAGATACCAAAAAGATACGTTAAACCTCTAATTACCAACTGTGACAATATCCTTTTTGCATGATTAAAATTGATAGACGTGAAACCTTTAATTACAAATGTGACAATATCCTTTTTGCATAATTAAAATTGATAGACGTTAAACCTTTAATTACCAACTGTGACAATATCCTTTTTGCATGATTAAAATTGATAGACGTTAAACCTCTAATTACCAACTGTGACAATATCCTTTTTGCATGATTAAAATTGATAGACGTTAAACCTTTAATTACCAACTGTGACAATATCCTTTTTGCATGATTAAAATTGATAGACGTTAAACCTCTAATTACCAACTGTGACAATATACTTTTGCATGATTAAAATTGATAGACGTTAAACCTCTAATTACCAACTGTGACAATATATTTTTTGCATGATTAAAATTGATAGACGTTAAACCTCTAATTACCAACTGTGACAATATCCTTTTGCATGAGTCGTTTAATGGTTGCATGAAGAAAGAACTACTAAGAGAAATAAAGATCAGGCAAATAAAATACTTTGGACACATTAAAAGACATGACACCCTTTTGAAGACCTTACTTGAGGGTAAAGTCAAAGGGAAGCGAGCAAGAGGTAGGCAGAGATACAAGTGGGAGAGTAACATCACACGATGGACAGGTTACAGTCTAGCAGAGTGCACCACCAAGACAAGAGACAGGAGATGTTGGAGATACGTTGCAGCCAACCTTCGTTGCGGAGACGGCACTTGATGATGATGATGATGATGGTTAAACTCGACGTATAACACTGTTAAGTTCTACATGTTCTCAAAGAGACTAAATAGCATGCGGGTCGTCTGTGGCTATGTTTATGGTGGGGGCCACATAGCGCAGTGGTTAGCGCACTGGCTTCGCATATGAGTAGTCCTGGGTTCATTCCCCAGTTGAGGTGGAAATGTTTCTCAGATCGCAACGGCTCCCATGTCGACCCAGACTTAAATGGGTACTAGATTAATCCGGGAGGTAAAGACTGCGAGGGAGAGGAGATGGCTACCGCCCTCATTTGCAGAGCATCTGAAATGTGAGATCGCTAACATATCACACCCCTACGGCATTAATAAATGCTATGGGTTACTTTACTTTTTTTTTTAAATGATTATAATAATACAGACAGAAGCAAGAAAGGTCAAACATGCTTGGCTGTGGGATATGGTGACTGACGTGTAAGAACGAGAACCCGTTCTCTTATACCGGTGATATACTACTTGCGATATGGTTACAAAAGTACTTTGTTTTAGTTACCGCTGTCGAAATTGGATGTTGTGCACCATTGGCGCAAATAAAACGACGACACAATGAATTTCCGTTCTCCGGACTACATTCTGCTGGAAATCTAGTAGGAAAATACTGATACCGATGGGAGTATGAGAACAAGCAACAACAAAAAATAATAATAACACAAGGAAATAAAGATAAAAGTTCACAAGATAAACATAATAGACATTTCGATAAGAAAGTCTTTATTAAATAGACAAGTAAAACGAAAGACAAACATTAACATTAATAACGCACATAATAAGTATAATAAAATCCATAACCCGTCAGGGCCGTAGGGGTGTCACATTTGAGACATGTGATGCAGAAAGATATACACACTTCTCTATCCTCTATACCAGTGTTTCCTGACGTGGGGCCCACGCCCCATAGGGGAGCAATCTGATTGTTCAGGGGGGCAATTCGAACATGTTGTAATTATGCTTCTTTTTAGAATAATTCGATTTTGGAAAATAAAAAAAATATTTATATGTTACATGGGGGGGGGGGGGGGGGGGGCATCATAATTGTAGAAAGACTTAAGTGGGGCATGGTAGAAAAAAGGTTGGGAAACACTGCTCTATACCATCCTGATGAGTTTGTAAACTTCACACCCTGTCAAGCCATTGATATTATCCAGCCATGTTTTCTTCTATCACAAATTTTTCTTCTGACACCCCTTTCTTCTTTCCCCCTCCACCGTACGTTCAAGAACATCTCGTGTCATCCAGGAATGTTTAATCACAAGGGCGTTCCACCGGAATTTACGACGTTTCACGATTGTTAGCGGTGGTTCTTGTTTCACGATTGTTAGTGGTGGTTCTTGTTTCACGATTGTTAGCGGTGGTTCTTGTTTCACGATTGTTAGCGGTGGTTCTTGTTTCACGATTGTTAGCGGTGGTTCTTGTTTCACGAATGTTAGCGGTGGTTCTTGTTTCACGATTGTTAGCGGTGGTTCTTGTTTCACGATTGTTAGCGGTGGTTCTTGTTTCACGATTGTTAGCGGTGGTTCTTGTTTCACGAATGTTAGCGGTGGTTCTTGTTTCACGATTGTTAGCGGTGGTTCTTGTTTCACGATTGTTAGCGGTGGTTCTTGTTTCACGATTGTTAGCGGTGGTTCTTGTTTCACGATTGTTAGCGGTGGTTCTTGTTTCACGATTGTTAGCGGTGGTTCTTGTTTCACGAATGTTAGCGGTGGTTCTTGTTTCACGATTGTTAGCGGTGGTTCTTGTTTCACGATTGTTAGCGGTGGTTCTTGTTTCACGATTTTTAGCAGTGGTTCTTGTTTCACGATTGTTAGCGGTGATTCTTGTTTCACGATTGTTAGCGGTGGTTCTTGTTTCACGATTTTTAGCGGTGGTTCTTGTTTCACGATTGTTAGCGGTGGTTCTTGTTTCACGATTGTTAGCGGTGGTTCTTGTTGACTCGCCGATGTATTCATTCTATTACACAAAAACACTTTGGTTTTATGTACCCATACATAGTCTTAATATTATATTATATATACTGTTATAATTAATGTTATATCGTAACTAGTGTTATATTATAATTAATGTTATATCGTAACTAGTGTTATATTATAATTAATGTTATATCGTAACTAGTGTTATATTATATTTAATGTTATATGGTAACTAGTGTTATATTATAATTAATGTTATATCGTAACTAGTGTTATATTATAATTAATGTTATATCGTAACTAGTGTTATATTATAATTAATGTTATATCGTAACTAGTGTTATATTATAATTAATGTTATATCGTAACTAGTGTTATAATTAATGTTATATCGTAACTAGTGTTATATTATAATTAATGTTATATCGTAACTAGTGTTATATTATAATTAATGTTATATCGTAACTAGTGTTATATTATAATTAATGTTATATCGTAACTAGTGTTATATTATAATTAATGTTATATCGTAACTAGTGTTATAATTAATGTTATATCGTAACTAGTGTTATATTATAATTAATGTTATATCGTAACTAGTGTTATATTATAATTAATGTTATATTGTAACTAGTGTTATATTATAATTAATGTTAAATCGTAACTAGTGTTATATTATAATTAATGTTATATCGTAACTAGTGTTATATTATAATTAATGTTATATTGTAACTAGTGTTATATTATAATTAATGTTATATTGTAACTAGTGTTATATTATAATTAATGTTATATTGTAACTAGTGTTATATTATATTTAATGTTATATCGTAACTAGTGTTATATTATAATTAATGTTATATCGTAACTAGTGTTATAACTAATGTGACGCTAGACATTTAATAATAGAAAGTTTACAGTGATGACGTGTAGTAGAAATCTGTATTTTTTTTTTAAAGTGGAGAAATGAGAAGGAAACTAAAATAACTACGGCTGAAAATAAATAAACTTGGCGATATATGTAGATATAGGAATGGATTGTATTGAGACCAAAGGGCGTAAGGGTACCATATTGCAATATATAAGGATTCTCAATGGCATATAGAGCGCTTCCGTCAGTGGAGAAAGATTTTATTGCAGTGTCGTGATTGTCATGATAAAGCTATGGTTCATACCATTTAAATCAATAGCAGAAGGTGTTAGAAATTTTCTTGCTTTTATCTATTGATAAAAAATGTTTCTGCAGTAATTCTAAGTACATTCATCCATTAATATTGGTTGGCCGCTTGGTAAGACTTGGTATGACCGGTTAATTTTACTTTCGAATATGTGTTGCGTTTTATTTTCGCGAGAAAGGCTCTTTGGTCGCAACTTAGAAATTGTTCTCATTTAAGTAATTTATATTCATTGCAGTTTATACTGTGGAGAAAACTTATAACATGTAAGATGGAATGCCTGAGAAAAGCCGCAAGAGTAACCAAACTAGACAGAATGAGAAATTATGAAATCAGGAGAATAATCGGTAAAAGACCATGCACAGAATAAATCAAGAAACAACAAATAAAATAATTTGGGCATTTTATGAGAATGAACCATAAGAAACTATCGACAAGAACATAAGAAGATCCAGATACAAGGTCAGAGGAACACATAGAACAAATACGGATTCAAGGCAGCCATGGCGGCACATCTGGCCTTGGATAAACAGCTAAAGTTCCCTTACGCTTAACGGCATGTGCTTCCACATTTTTTTATCCACCACTTGGGGATAGACAATAGGCAATATATAGGATATAAATATTTTATATTTAATTCAGGATAACATATAATTAAAAATTGGTAGCATATCCTATCCAGGACGTAGCTATCAACCCAGAATTTGTTGGCTGTGGTGATTTTCTAGGCAATATAAATACGTTCAGTAGGTTGCCATTGCTTTCTGAACGGTCCGGATGCACAATTGCCTGTGGTGAGGATCGAACTCGGTACCTTTGCCGTCACAGACGCGTCTGTACCACTTCGCCACAGAGCCGGACTTATAATTACTTATTCTTATTCATATCACTGTTTATGTGTGCCAGGATAGGGCATATACTTAAAGTATCTCTGATTTGTTTCACATTCAGCTTGAGCTGTGTCTGTTTCTCCAGTATGGCATCATATATACCTACATATGCCTGATGTATATCGACTTTGTTTCCAGTTGTTTGTGTTTGTTTGTCCTTAAAAATATCGGTATGATATTGTGATCACGGTACGACTGATTGGAGAAGCTTGGTCGCTGTTTGTGATCACGGTACGACTGATTGGAGAAGCTTGGTATATGATTGTAATCACGATATGATTGATTAGAGAAGGTTGGTCAATATTTGTTGTCACGATATGACTGATTGGAAAAGGTTGGTAGATGTTTGTGATCACGATAGGCCTATGACTGATTGGAGAAGGTTGGCAGATGATTGTAATCACGATATGATTGATTGGAGAAGATTGGTTGATGTTATCGATGACCCCCTGAACATGACACTAGAAGAAGCTGGGCAGCTTGCACAGAACTGACAGCTTACAGAGTGGCAGTGATGACAACGTTCTGTAAAGGACACGTCGCATAGATAGATAGTTTATTCTTTTGTATGGCATATAAACACACCAGCAACAAGCACAGAAGACTTTTGAAATACGAAGCTGGTTGTTTTTTAACTTTTGATTTCAGATTTCCTTCAACTTTTGAAAGTGTCTTCTTTCCTGATTGTAAATAAAAATGACCACAGGCAATATAATTGCAAAATATTATTGTATATTCTATGATTCATCCATCAATACAGTTGAGTGGTGCACGTCAGGAACAGAGCATGGGAGAACCCCTGTGTATAGGGGACTACCTCTGTCTTTACTGTGAGGAAGTTGAGGGATTTGTTTACAGCTGTCAATCCAGGTAAGAGGCCATTTTTTTTTGTTAATGATTGTGAGCAGTCAATTTTTTTGGTGATGATTTCTGTCAGTCAGATATCAATTTTTGTGGTTAATTAATGAATGTGAGTGAGATGAAATTTTGGTATTAGTGACTATCGAGATATGGTATTATTCATATATGTAAAATATAACCTCTAACACAGGGACACTCACATGATAGGCCTGTAGTTCATATATCTAACATAGGCATATAGCCTCTAACACAGGTCGCCCACACTGAAATGAAGAAGATAAGTTTGAGTTTTATTAATCAAACTTGGTTGTGGCGTGATGTTATTTGATCTTATCAAGACAAGGGGACAATATACGAGGTTCATACGTTTTAGGGATCCGAAAAGGGAGCAAATAATAGTAACTGTGACTTCATTTCACTAGAGGCGAAAATGTGGGTTGGGCGTGATGTTGCTACACCCCGTTAAGATCAATTTTTTCCCCTCAATGTCATCATCATCATCATCAAGTGACATATTCTTTCCAGAACGTAGTCTTTCCTATGGATCTCTTGAATTCTCCGCGGTCTTGAGCAAGTTGCCCTGCATCTTCCAGTGACATGCGCAGGAATTCTTGAATGTCTTTTGTACAACGGCGTCACAATGCCAAGCTGATGTATAATGTTTTGGGATGAAAAGTGTAGACACCGTAACAAAAAATACCGACACAATACATTCCACTCTCTAATTTCGATTCTGCTAACCGACATGAATCTAGAAAGCAGAGAATGAATAAATTGGACAATTAAATCGTATATAGTTTCGTTTTTATATTGCATGGTAAAATAATTACGAATGATACTTTGACTTTTAGTTTAACCAAGGCGCGTCACTCGTGTAAATAAATCGTGCAGACATAAAGTAAGTATGAATCTTTCATCGTTTCATTACTTTAAACTGACAGCAATGTTGTGTAAAACTTCTTAAAGTCACACAATGTTGTGTGCATCATGTAAGTAAGTATATGGGTTTATGCATCATCGCATACATGTACTATCTATTCTTTTGTATTGATGTGAAAGATGGGCACTCAAGATGGTTCTATGATGATGATAGTGGGAAGACTACTTAATATTTCTGTTTCCATTTTCATGTAGTATGCTCTGGCCGCTGGCCATAAGGATTAAATGATTCATTCCCATTAAGGATTAGCCTAAGTGGCTTTCTGTTTTTCAATATTTTTGACCACAGATATTGTTCCAGCAGTTCTTGTAAGTAATCTCTTCATTCCTCAAATGATCTCTTGACTTGTTCTGTTTGCTGTTTATTACTATTATTAGACATCTCATTTCACACGTAGTTAGTAAGGTTTCTCTCTTGTTCTTTTGTTAGTGTTAATGTCTGACATTAATAACACAATGATGGCATGAAGAATGTATAGGCATATATCAACTTGAGATCATTATACCTAAGTTTTACTCCTGTGCAGTACCCAAGTGACCGTGTTAGTTGAAAATTCTAGAAATTACTGATTGAAAATAGAACAATACATTGACTATTGACTTCTATTTATTTCACGTTATAGTTCTAGTGTTGTTGATTTTCATGTGCATGTATTTTTTTGTTTTTTTGTCTATTACAAACTGATGAAAGAATTTAAATATAAAAATATTCAAGAGGAGAAAAAGGTGGGGATAGGCCCATGCTGTATCTCAAGAAAAAAAGCATTGGTTCTATCTATAACCCAACTGAGTAGGAGACATTTTGCAGAGAGTTGAATTCTTCTGGGTATGAAATAAAGTTTTGGAGAATCCATTCCATTGCACATAGGAAGGGAGAGCTAATCACTCGTAATTCGTGGGAATTGAAACAACAATCTATCTATAAAATAAACCCATAACCTGTCAGAGTCGTAGGGGCGACACATTGAATGCACCACACATAGTCCCTCCAGCGATTCCTATCTTCAATGATGTGGACGAGTAAGGAAAAACCTTGACCTGTCCAGTCCTTGATGTTGTCTGTCCATGCATTTCTTTGCTTCTTTCACCTTCAACTGTTCCTGTAGTATTGTTTTTGACAAGGAATCACTTCAGAATACATATCCAAACCTTGCACATTTTCGTCATTTTATTATTGAAAGCAATGATTCTTGTGGACCTGTATATATATCTCTGTTTTATTTCTTATGGTCCGTACCATCATCACCAAATACAGTCTTCACACCAAAGGTTGACTGCAGTGGACCTCTAATATCCTGTCTCATGTCTTGGTGGTGCACTCTGCTAAACTATATTCTGTCTGTCTCATGATGTCTATCATATTACATAATATAAAACATCTATCATAAAGTATTATTGACACTGATTACTATCTATTAAAAATCAACCCTTCAGGTAATGTTTACTTTCTGTACATAAGTTTTCACAGTCGCGGTATAGTAAAGTAGCGAACACAGCAGCGCCACAGAGTTTTAATTTTCTCTATCAATCGTCTTTTCTCTGCTTTTGCTGTAAGCATCGCTGCATTGAATGATGATATGCAGTAATATTGTAACGTTTCAGAATATTTGTAACTTCTTCAGTGCTTGGTCTTCATCAGCATCTTGCTGTTTCCATTATATATATGTCACTAATTACAAATATAGTTCATGAAAAGGAAAAGTAATGTCAATGAAAAATAACACAAAGGAACAAGAACTTTTGCTACGTTTCAGTCCAACCATGCTGTACATAAGTTCTCCTCAGATGGGTTACCTAAAAAGGATAATTTGTGTGTTTTCGTTTGTCAAATTTTCTTTTTGATGAAAAATTTGATGGTATTTTTGTGAAAAAATTTAAGGGGAAGGGGGAAGAAAGGGTGGTGGCTTTCGGGCCTCCTTTCTGGTGGGTAACAAGCTGAGAAAGATTGAGAATCCCTGATGTAATGTTATCCATGCTGTGACTTGACTGATGATTTCTTATTCTCATACTTTCTTCTTTTTCACAGCACAGCAAATAATGGATTATTTGTATACAATAGACAGGATAGAAACTGCCCAAACAATATTCCAAATGTTCATTGTAAGTATTCAAGCTTGTTTTCACATTTACCTTCATTGCATGAGTATTAGTAGACACAGTGATATTTTCACATGTACCTTCATTGCATGAGTATTAGTAGACACAGTGATATTTTCACATGTACCTTCATTGCATGAGTATTAGTAGACACAGTGATATTTTCACATGTACCTTCATTGCATGAGTATTAGTAGACACACTGATATTTTCACATTTACCTTCATTGCATGAGTATTAGTAGACACAGTGATATTTTCACATTTACCTTCATTGCATGAGTATTAGTAGACACACTGATATTTTCACATGCACCTTCATTGCATAAGTGTTGGTTGGTTGCTGATCTAGCGGTCCATGGGCTCATGCCCTTTGACCTAATGCCATTAAATGGCATTATATTGCTGGGAAGTCTGGATTTTCAGCCCACCCTGGGACAGAGCCAGAGAATAACTATCACACCTCCAGGAAGGTAGGTTTCAACCTATGCACTACTCCTAGCCACTGTAGTCAAGATAGGGTTCACTGTGCTCATTCCCCACCACCAATTGACTACTGGTTATGCTGAACTTCTCTATTGCTCCAGGCATGCAACCAAATGTTCAAGTCAAAAGGATTGTCATGTCCTGAGTCACTGGGCCTCTATGATGGGTTTCAGCCATAGGAAAAAACAGTACTGTCAGCTTCCTCCTCCCCAGTGCTGCACAGTACATCTCTGGCTCCCTCCCTACCACAGAGGGTGCATACATATATATTCAGGTAAACATGAAATACATTTCAACAACAAAATAAAAACAATTGTATAGATGATGTGCCATGAAGCTTCTCTAAGAAGATAACCTCAATATAACGGCATGTCATCTACTAAGGTTTTCTGTTGCATGGATGGTTTGTCTAGTGGGCCATTGGTGAGACCCACAGATGCAACCACATGCGTAATAAGTGTAAGTAAACTCAGTGATTTTTTTCACATGTACCTTCATTAAATAAGTAGTAGTAAACTCAGTGAAATATTTTTTTCTCTAATACTCTTTTAATACTTTTTCTTTAATTTCATTTCTCAGTTAATACTCAACATTTTATCCCTCTTCTGCACCTAAGCAGTTTGTTATAATTGAGATTTCTGTTGTTCTCAGCAATATTTATATATCACTTCTTTGTACAGTTCACTCGTGTGGCAACCAGGATCTGGACTTAGGTTCAGGAAGGTGTACTGTTGGTTCTTACTGTTGGTTCTTATATGATCATCTTCTTTTCAGACATATCATTGGAGGCGACTACGGCAAGTTGGGGGATAGGCTGACAATCTGTCACTGTAAAAATAATTTTCGCTACATGTCTTATTAATCGAGGCCAACTCCTGTAAGTGGACTAAGCCCTAGTCCAGCCAGCGCAGGCTGGAAACTAAGATTCGTCATGCCATCCTTGACACCGAGCAGGAACTCTCTTCCTTGTCAACAATTGTCTAACTTTTCAGACCCCACCCCCTAATTGTTGACGTAATTTATTGATAGCACCATTAGAGGTACATACATCATTGTCTAAGCAGATACTTTCTTGATTATGTTATGTTATGTAGACAGTACTATGCTATATTATATAGATTGTACAGTATTATATAGATTGTGTTATGTTATGTAGATTGTGTTATGTTATGTAGACAGTACTATGCTATATTATATAAATTGTACAGTGTTATATTATGTAGATTGTATTATGTTATGGGATGTAGATTGTGTTATGTTATGTAGATTGTATTATGTTATGGAATGTAGATTGTGTTATGTTATGTAGACAGTATTATGCTATGTTATATAGATTATATTATGTTATATTATGTAGATTGTATTATGTTATGGGATGTAGATTGTATTATGTTATGGAATGTATGTTATGTTATGTAGACAGTATTATGCTATGTTATTTAGATTTTATTGTGTTATGTAGATTGTATTATGTTATGTAGATTATGTTATGTTATGTAGATTGTGTTATGTTAAGTTATCTAGATTGTATTATGTTAAGTTATCTAGATTGTATTATGTTATCTAGATTGTATTATGTTAAGTTATCTAGATTGTACTATGTTATGTTATCTAGATTGTACTCTGTTATGTTATATAGATTGTACTATGTTATGTTATCTAGATTGTACTATGTTATGTTATGTAGATTGTACTATGTTATGTTATCTAGATTGTACTTTGTTATGTTATCTAGATTGTACTATGTTATGTTATCTAGATTGTGTTATGTTAAGTTATCTAGATTGTACTATGTTATGTTATCTAGATTGTATTATGTTAAGTTATCTACATTGTATTATGTTATGTTATCTAGATTGTATTATGTTAAGTTATCTAGATTGTATTATGTTATGTTATCTAGATTGTACTATGTTATGTTATCTAGATTGTATTATGTTAAGTTATCTAGATTGTACTATGTTATGTTATCTAGATTGTATTATGTTAAGTTATCTACATTGTATTATGTTATGTTATCTAGATTGTATTATGTTAAGTTATCTAGATTGTATTATGTTATGTTATCTAGATTGTACTATGTTATGTTATCTAGAATGTGTTATGTTAAGTTATCTAGATTGTACTATGTTATGTTATCTAGAATGTGTTATGTTAAGTTATCTAGATTGTACTATGTTATGCTATATAGATTATATTATGTTATGGCAATTATTAGGTAAGGTATGTAGAGTCATGAATCGCTTTCATAAAATATGATTTTCCTATAAGTGTTCAGCCATATAGCTAGTCAACAAGAACTACCTGAATTGTGTCACCTTCAGCACTTACCCAGTGCCCTCTTCCTTCTTAATCTTCATCTTTTTCCACACCCTGGCATCATCCCCTCTGTTATGGCCTTTCCTACGTTGCCATGTCACTCTTCTGTAACATTTTGTTTCAAATGCTGCTGCTTTATTTTTCAATTTAATGGTAATTGTCCATGATTCATACCCATATCTAACAACTGGGAATATGCAGTCTAAGGAAAGTTAGTTTAGATCTTGCTTGGATTTATTTCAGCTGTGGTGTTTGAAATATGCATCCAAAATCGATACAAGCTTAACAAAAAGTACAGAAGGATTGACAGCATTTACAAGTCAGCAAAATCTGAAACTGCAGTCAAGATACAACGCGCTCAAGCAAAGGTAACATTTACCTTAGAAATGTTCTTTCTTGTGTTTGCTTTGATCCACAGGAATCTTGAGCAAATTTTTTTCACTGCACGTGCTCAAAACTCCTGCAGATCAAAAAGTTTTGGTAAGGAGAACAATGTGAGTTGTATCCTGGTATATAGCTTAGCTGCGATATCTGCATGTTTCAGCCTGACATTCAACATCAGCATGACTTCTGGACCATTTTCCCCTGTATGAGATGCGACATCCAGCTGCACCCCAAAACCCCCTTGGTCGCATCTTATGACATGCTTGGCAGGTAACAGTATCCTTATTCTTTACTTCTCTTTCTGGCCCCAGCAATACACAGGTGTTACGAATTATACATTTTCTTTCATATTTGCAATGAGCAGCGGATTTTCTTCAGAGACTTCTTTCAACCTAAAATACTACAATTGTCTTGAATTCAGGAACCTCTTCCACTGCTATGCTAGTTTCTTTGTGTCTTTGACAAAGATACAAGCATAAAATATGACAGCGTTGAAATGAGGTCTTTGAGGAAAACTATAAATGTCGGCAGAAGAGACTGACAGATAAAAGAAGCTATCAGGAAAGAAATAAGGACCATCTCATGTCAAGACTACATCGAGAGACAGGAAACCAGCGGGTTTGACCACCTCTTGAGAATAGAACCAAAGCTAACCAGCCCATTGTGCAAACAATAGCAGAAGATCAGATTACAAGGCACAAGTAAGATCAAGAACTAAATGGGTGGAGATAATCAAAGAAATATTAAAGAGATGTGGGTTGACCATGGCCAATGCACACCAAATTGCTAAAGACAGACAGTGGATTAGATTTATATTTAGGTTTAAAATTAGAATTATTAGAAGAATTATTGGAATTAGAATTATTAGAAGAATTATTGGAATTAGAATTATTAGAAGAATTATTGGAAGAAGAATTATTGGAATTAGAATTAGAATTATTTGAAGAATTATTGGAATTAGAATTATTTGAAGAATTATTGGAATTATAATTATTAGAAGAATTATTGGAATTAGAATTATTTGAAGAATTATTGCTATTAGAATTATTGGAATTAGAATTATTAGAAGAATTATTGCAATTAGAATTATTTGAAGAATTATTGGAATTAGGCTGATTCTGTTTGCTGGGAGTTAAGACTAACAAAATTATACCACGAGATTGGATTGTGATAGTATGAGTAATCAGCCTTCATTCTCTGGTCTAATAATATACTGAAGCTCCATTTCAAGGATATCTTAAATCTCACATCTTTCTCACAGAACAAGCAGTGTATCTCATAATGCATCTCTAAGCCACTCCACAATGATTAAATCTACTGAGGTGGAGTTCTGAGCACCTATGTAGGTCTGCTTTTTCACTCTGCAAATGCTAATTTTTATTCCTGATTTAGAAACCAGCATGATGGCGCACGGGACATTCCCATAAGTGGGGTCTGCTCTCTGTTCCAGCAAGACAAGACAGTCAATAGCTTAGCCATTGTTATATTTTGTTTGTAATATTTAAAAAGCTTATCAAGCAAAACGTCAATAATTTAGTCATTGTTATATTCTGTTTGTAATATTTAAAAAGCTTATGAAACATATAAAAATAAACCTAATGTTTGTTATTATTTTATTAGAAAGCAGCAGCAGCAGAGAAAAAAGACAATCTGGCGGAGCAAACCCGTCAACACGGTAAAAAAGTCAGATATGGAGAAATTGTACAGGTAAGAATGCCAGGCATCTCATTCAAGATAGGCCTATGTATTCTGTGTGTTAGTGGGAAACAGTAAAGTGGGAAATTAGAGCCTATAGAGATGTGGTTCTACATAATGCTGGAGATAGAGAGCCATGATCGTTTCTGCCAGCTGGCATGGCACATGATGATGATGTGTTAGTATGTCAGTCCCACTATAAAGGCCATTTCCTTGTCATGGCGATGTCGTTTAAGTGCTTGACCAGTAGCTATAAAACCAAACCTGACCAGGCCCACCTGTTTCTGAGCAAGACCACTGCTGTAGAAAATTAACTCTAGTCTAATGAAACAATTGTTGAATAATCCATAGAAATGCAATCTGCACTTATTAAATTTATTGATTTTAAAAAAGGCATTTGAGTGTACTGACCAACACTCTGGAAAATTCTCACCAAGTACAGCTTCCCTATTAGATATTTAAGTGTAGTCAAGGCTTTAAATGACTAATTGGTTGTGAAGAGTTCAAGTCAAACTAGATCCTAATCAGAAGTATGTTTCTACAAGAAGAAAGCAATGGACTTATATCGGGCATGTATTTGTTTGTTTGAGAACTTCAGGAATTGCGAGCGATAAGCTCTTACTTCCTATGTGAAGTGGGGTGGTTTTTCTGAGCTTTCTTTCATACCCAGGAGACTTCAGCGACGAACTAGAGGCAGACCAAGAAGAAGATGGATGCAAGATATCAAAGACCACCTGAACATGATACAAGTAGTCTTGGTCTGCCTCTTGTTCTCTTACCTGGAACTTTGCCCTCCATGATTAACCTTTCTAAACCATTGAGTCTTTTTATATGTCCAAAATATGTTAGTTTGCATTTTTTGATAGTTTTGAAGAGCCATTCTTCTTCTATGTTCAGATCTTTGTAGACATCTGCATTTGTTCATCTTTCTGACTATGATATTCTTAGGACCGTTCTATAACATTTATCTGAACTAATTCTGGAAATTTTATACATAACATTCAATTCATAAAAAATGATAACAAATTAAGTGTTATATTTTGTATTGTAGTTGAAGCACATTTTCACAGGCAAGTTTGTGCATATGAGTACAACACACACAAGTAAGAAGGACAAGAACAATATGAAGGTACTGGTTTAACTTCATTATTTGTGTTTGTTTTCATTTTGTTATCTGCTAGTCGGGTTTAAGCTGAACAGCAGAACAAATTTTAAGTAATAGTCTATCTATCTATCTATATGCTGTGTCCCTTGTTTGCCTTGCAGCGTCTGGGGTGGAAGAGTTCTCTGGAGATGGCCTTCTTGTGCGCTGTTTGTAAGCTTATTCCTGCGGCTTCTTTGATTTCTGTGATCCATCTTTTACATGGTCTGCCTCTGGCTTTATAACCGTTATGTCTATGTGTCATGGCCATTTGTGGCATGCTATATGTCGGTAGTCTGGAAGCGTGTGAAAACCACTTGATCTGCTGTCTTTTGATGTGTTCCAATACTGGTATTGTTTTGGTTATCTGTTTGATGTTATCGTTTCTAATTCTGTTAAGTAATAGTAATAACATAAAACAAATATTCTTCAGAATTCAACAGTAAAACAGATGGGATCAGGCTGAGGCAAGTCAACATATTACACTGTATTAAACTGATTCCGCCTGGAGTATTTTTAGCGTTTGAATGGAATTAATTTTTTTTATATTTTATTTTTGCACTTGCATCACGAGAACAAGAAATATTACCTCTAAATATATTTATATTATAATTTAATATACATATTTTGAAATATAAATGGACAGAGAATGTGGTTATCACAAGTTAATTTTGAAAAAAAAATTATGTTTATATTAAAAAATTATTTTAACAAAAAAAAATAAAATGTGTAAATGACTAATAAATATTATTTTGGACATTATAATTGACCGTACCAAATTTCTGAATCAATAACTTCCACTCAAACTGTATAAGTTTTGTAGATAAACCAATTAAGAACGCAAAAATGTATAGTGCATAAAAAATTTGTTATATGGAATAAATTTCTACATTGACCCATGAGATTAGGCCTAGATTGGGGACGAAAATGTGGCAGATTTCTCTTACAAATAGCAAACATGTGCAAACACGATGCTAAATAACAGTTGCAAGTGAGTGCCAGGTTGGATTTCAATAATAAATGTAATCAAAGTAAATAAAATAGTTATTATTTTATGAAAATAAGTAATCTCAAAAATATATATACATAATATAAGCAAAAATGATGTCACATATGCCCATGTTGATAACTTGCAAAATTGATATCAATACACATCAAAATCATGCAAGAAGTAATGTGGACATATTACACTTTACTTTTGATTGGAACCACCCGTATATTGATATAAATAGTGAAAATGATAAAATAAAAGTCACAAACTACAAGTCTCAATGGAGTATCTTTGGTCTCAAGACATAATGATTAATGACTCATATGAGTCTTTACTGTCTGAATCAGAGATCACAGGAATTCACTGTTGTGAACAGTGAACTTCTGGACATCATTTTTGTTTTGTCATAAATAATGCAAGACTACTTACAAGTATTTAGTAAAATATATGCAGAATTATAAGACTTTGGAACTAACTATCGTTATTTGACTTTATGTCTGATCTGTTATTTGTTTTTTTCTCCAGGTATCATTGATTGAGTTCAATTCTAAAAATGCTCAGTTTAGAATTGTTCCTCGTTACAAGGTCAAGTCAGAGGGTGAAGTGGTAAACAGAGTTTCTGTTATGTTCTAGAAATGATTTAATGATAAATTTATGCAAACTTTATACATGTTTTAAAACTATTTTCTGTGTAATTAATTATCATTTAATCAACCAATAAAGCGCCTGGCCTCCATATGGGCTTAGGCCACAAATAAATGATCTTCAGTCTTCCATTAGATTTCTGCTCAAGGTATTTTCATGTCTTGCCAATGCCACTGAGAACTTTCACTCTCTTTTCCAAGTTGTTCTCGGTCGATAGCTTAAGTCTCCTGGGTATGAAAGAAAGCTCATAAAAACCACATAGGAAGTAAGAACTAATCACTTGCAATTCTTGGGGTGCTCAAGCAATCAATGAATCATCTATACAGGGCTGTCTTTATCATTACCCTTGTCTCTGAGCCATGCAAAAGTACAATTTTTATGTTTGTATTGAAGAACCTTAGTTTCATGCTTAGTTTTGTGTTTCACTATCCATATTTTCTTAAGAAGTATGGAAGCTGCTTAGGTCTTAATTAATCCTGATATTTTGAACATGTAAAATGGTACAATGGGATAGAAAGATTAATTGTGGAGGGAAAGGTTCCAGGAATAATAAACTACACAAGACATTGATGGAGATAGAGTATCAAAGACCTTTTGAATATGATATTGGAAGAACAGGACAGCTTGCACAGAACTGACACAGACTGGCAGTGATGACAATGTTTTGGAAAACATATGCCCCACAGAAGAAGGTCTAACATGCTCCAGATTGTGGCACAAATAAAGTGAGAGTGCATATACAAAATCCTTTATCCCAAAGAAGATAAATAACAGTAAAACCTCACCTTTCCGTGAGGTGACCACCCACGGGACTGTAGCAGCACTCAGAGGTGGTCAACATATAGAACATGGTTACTGATCGTGTCTGGTCCATGAAAATATGGTAAACTTTTGAAGGTGCTTAATGTTGGAGGCATATAGAACATTGTTACTAATCATGTTCGGTCTATAAAAATAACTTTGGCTGTACATTTGCAACGCTTTTATGACTATGAAATTTGACTTAAAAATTATACAAATTATATTAAAATTGGTAGCGTATCCTATTCAGGATGTAGCTATCAGCCCAGCATTTTTTTGGCTGTTGTGATTTTCTAGGCAATATAAATATGTTCAGTAGTTTGCAATTGTTTTCTGAATGGTCCAGATGCTCAAATGCCTGTGGTGGGGATCGAACTCGGTACTTTGGCCGTCACAGACACACTCTGTACCACATAACCGGACGATAATTTATACAAATTTTATAAAATTATACAAATTTAAACAATTTTACAAATAAAACAAAATTATAAAATTGTCCAAAATTGTGACTTTAAATTTATCATCAAATGTATCGCTCTCTTAAGTGAAGTTACAATGTAAATTGTTGTAGTGTTTACTTGTGTATTTCTATAACTAGGTCCAGTTGTTTGATCAGATTGTTTTTGAAAGTGTCAAATCTCCTGGTCATTACTTTCATGCAAGTGAACCTTTCCAGATTGACCATTACTCGTTTGGGTATGTAACATCCACATGTTAATAAATAACACATAGTCTACACTTAACATTGCTATATTACAGGTCTAATTTACCATTCTGTACTAACGATCTGATGTTCCGCGTTTCAATATTAACATTACATGCTGTAGGCTTACTCCTGTGTGTCACCATGTCTTTCTTCTTGGGAGAATAATGTGGTAGTTTCCCATTGCTTTCCACATCCATATGGGTGATTTCCATTTACTTTATTACTTAATGTCAGGACACATGAGTGTCCTGCTCTGTCCAGTTGCAGAGCTACCACTTATTCAGGTGGCTATCGGTCGCTTCCTTGTTCACGGCTAATGAGCATCATTGCGGTAACAGTGTTATCAAAACTCTGACTCCTCTCCAGGAGTATTCATCATCATTAAGTGCTGTCGCCGCAACGAAGGTTGGCTGCAACGTATCTCCAACATCTCTTGTCTTGGTGGTGCACCCTACTAGACTGTAACCTGTCCACCGTGTGATGTTACTCTCCCACTTATATCTCTGCCTACCTCTTGCTCACTTCCCTTTGACTTTACCCTCAAGTAAGGTCTTCAATAAGGTGTCATGTCTTTTGATGTGTCCAAAATATTTTATTTGTCTGATCTTTATTTCTCTTAGTAGTTCTTTCTTCATATTAAGTGTCTTTAGAACCTCTTTATTTGTTTTCTTCTCTTTCCATGATGTTCTCCCTATTCTTCTATATCAATCAATATCAATAAAACCCATAACCCTTCAGGGTCGTAGGGGTACCACATTGGAAGCTTCAGCACACAGAGTCCTCCAGCGAATTCTATCCTCAGCGATGCGGATGAGTGTGGAAATATCTAGCCCTGTCCATTCCTTGATGTTGTCTGTCCATGTCTTTATTTGTCCTCCTCTTGATTTTGTCTGTTGATGTTGTTTATTTGTCCTCCTCTTGATGTTGTCTGTCCATGTCTTCTATATACCCACATCTCAAAGTCAAATTGATCTAGTCACAATAGAAAAATACTCAAGGCACTTTCTACACATTCCAGATGTTAGAAATTCACTTTTAAATAACACACAATACATAATCAAATAGTTTTCACGTGAAGACAGAGCGAATAACGTGCACCCCATGCCATGTTGTCCCTGAATATATGTGAAAGAGTCAGATTGCAGATGAAGCAAATAAAAAATATAAGAAATAGACAATCTTAATTTTTTTTTCTCAACATTATGAGATGAGGAGGTTTAAAGAACAGTCACAACATGCAATATTGAAGGCAGGAGAGACAGAGGGAGACAGCGTGAGAAAATATTACAGTTTAACAACATGGCATGACAGGGAAACTACAACGATCCTGATACATAATACTGGAGATAGAGAGCTGTGGAGATCCATGTGTCAGGCCGAATGGCGCAGATATCACAGCAATGCTATAAACCACAACACAACGCATTCCGTTCTGCAGACTACATCCTGCTAATCAGTAAGAGTTTGAGAATGAATGTAGAAGACAAAAAAATAGGTATTGGAAAATTACTAGTAGTGCTTGAGATAGAGGCCTGGACAGATTTGATGATCAAACTCGCACGGCATTGGCTATAAGTAGTGCTTGAGATAGATGCCTGGACAGATTTAATGAACAAACTCGCACGGCATTGGCTATAAGTAGTGCTTGAGATAGAGGCCTGGACAGATTTGATGATCAAACTCGCACGGCATTGGCTATAAGAAACAGAAGACAACAGGCATAATGGTACTTTATATTTTCTTCTTCTACGTTTTTTTCTCAAACTCCTGCAGATTAGCAGTATGTATTCCAGAGAACAAAATGCATTGTGCTGTGGTTTACAGCTTCGCTGTGATATCTGTGCCTTTTGGCCTAACACTTTCAACTTCAGCATTGCTTGTGGATCACGTTGATCCTAAATGTGATGGGATAACCAGCCCCACCCCCAAAAAACTCCTTGTCTTTTATACTGCATGGCAAGTAGCAGTGTTGTTATTCTCTGCGACCGGCAACTAATGGCGACACATTGCATTTTCAAATTTCACAATTTGTTCTTAATGATTTTTTCTCATGTAGGTTGAGAACGTACACATACAGAGAATGTTAGAAATGGGAGTATCTAGAGGTGAGAGGAGGAAAAGTACATTTTTTGGAAAGTCCCAAAGATCACACAATCAACACCTGACCGGAACTCTGAGTCTACATACACTGGGATGGCTGCTGGAGCGGAGTGCGGGGCACTTATGGAAATGTCCCGCGTGCTGTGAAGCCAGTTTCTAATCAAGAATCAAGATTTTTCTTATTATTATAATTTCAGATCTGAACTGAATCTGGGTGTAGAGAGGTCAAGCTTTACGCTCATTGGAAACTACAGACACAGACCAGAGCAAGACAGATTTGTTAGAGTTAGTGTATTAAGTACCAAAATAATTAGTAGGGTTAGGGTTATTGTATTAAGTACCAAAATAATTAGTAGGGTTAGGGTTAGTGTATTAAGTACCAAAATAATTAGTAGGGTTAGGGTTATTGTATTAAGTACCAAAATAATTAGTAGGTTAGGGTATTAAGTACCAAAATAATTGTTAGAGTTAGTGTATTAAGTACCAAAATAATTAGTAGGGTTAGGGTTAGTGTATTAAGTACCGAAATAATTAGTAGGATTAGGGTTAGTGTATTAAGTACCAAAATAATTAGTAGGATTAGGGTTAGTGTATTAAGTACCAAAATAATTAGTAGGATTAGGGTTAGTGTAGTACCAAAATAATTAGTATGGTTAGGGTTATTGTATTAAGTACCAAAATAATCAGTAATAGTAATAATAAGACCCATAATCTGTCCAGGGTTGTAGTGGTGCCACATCGGATACATCTGCACAAAAGGCTCACCAAACAACTCTATATTCTGTCCTTTGAAAGAGTGTAAAAAAATAATGCTCAGTCTATTCCTTGGTGTTATCAATCCAGGATTTGAAGTAAATCTATCAGCTGCCTTTTGTTTTATGCCATTTTTGTGTGTTCCATGTCAAATTTCATTAAAGAAGAAAATATTGTGAAACTTTATGAAATATTCCCAAGTATTTAATTTCCAAAGTTGAATTTTATTCCACTCAATATTATCATTAGGTCTAACTCTTGATTCTTGATTAGAAACCGGACTTACGGCACATGGGGCATTCCCATAAGTGCTCCGTCCTCTGTTTCAGCAGCCATTCGACTCGATGGTGTTTCGAGTCTAATGTTGCTGAAACAGACATTGACATCAGGACACAACTCTGGCCCTTGCGGCAGGTTTATTTGTTGTTCCGTCCACCCACGCCGTGCCCATAACTAGTTCAAGCACAACGTCAGCTTGTCGGAACAACATGGTAACTGTTATTGAAGGTTACGACTACGGGATTGTATAGATGACATGCCATGAAGCTTCTATATTGAAGATAACCTCAATATAAAGGCATGTCATCTACTAAGGTTTTCTGTTGCATGGTTGGTTTGTCTAGTTAGCCATTGGTGAAACCCACAGACACAACCGCAAACTCTAACTCTTAAGTTCTGTATAACATAGTGCAAGATTATCATTGCTGTCACTAGCCCTATCTGATTCTTCAGAAACAATAGCAGTGGGAACAGTGTTTGAGTTTTTTAGCTCTTACTTATTAGGTCTAGGCCTATTTATTTTCCAATTTTCAACAAGTTGGTAATCTTCACTGTCAAAATCGAAAACACTGTTGTTTACCGACTCATAAATTGAAATAATATCCTCAATTATAAAACTCAAAGAATAATAAAGCCTGATGTTTGCTAAATGTTTGAGCTCTCTTGCTAGTGGAAGATGAAGCCATTTTGCTAATTTCAGGAAAGCTGAAACTATCTTGTTTGAATTGTAATTTGAAAAGAATATGTCACATGGTCTAAAGACACAGTACCACAAGGGTTTCCTTTCATTAGCCAGATTTCTAAAGTTTAAGTGCTAAATAAGTTAATACTAATTTATTAACAATCCAAATAAAGCAAATTTAAATGGCATATCTGCAAGACCGATACATCGTGGATACGTCCAGAATGGGGGTTCTATCTGCAAAGCTATATCATTTTTTATGGGCGAATTGTTAATTCTTTATTCATCTTAAGTATTGTTAGAACCTCATTGTTTATTTTCTTATCTTCTTTCCATGATATTCTCCTTATTCTTCTATATATCCACATCTCAAAGGCATACATTCTGTTTCTAATTGTTTGTTTATTGTCCATATTTCTGAGCTATACATTAAAATAGAATAGGTGTAGCATCTTATAATTCTCTTAACCAATATTTAAGTTTTCTAAGACATATATATTTAAGACAAGTTGTTATTGTTGATATCTAATTGCTGCTGAGTTGATTCTGCTCTTGGTAGTTCAATAAAATTATTTAAAAAAAGCTCATGTCTTCTGAAGTTGACTTAGCGTTACATACAGTGGGTTAGTGACTGTTGAGTGTGCCTGTGGAAGGTTTTCCTAGCAGTTGAGAGGAAAAGGCACTCTATGAGATGGTTAGCTGTTTCTGTGAGATGGTTAGCTGTTTCTATGAGATGGTTAGCTGTCTCTATGAGATGGTTAGCTGTTTCTATGAGATGGTTAGCTGTTTCTATGAGATGGTTAGCTGTCTCTATGAGATGGTTAGCTGTTTCTATGAGATGGTTAGCTGTTTCTATGAGATGGTTAGCTGTTTCTTTGAGATGGTTAGCTGTTTCTATGAGATGGTTAGCTGTTTCTATGAGATGGTTAGCTGTTTCTATGAGATGGTTAGCTGTTTCTATGAGATGGTTAGCTGTTTCTATGAGATGGTTAGCTGTCTCTATGAGATGGTTAGCTGTTTCTATGAGATGGTTAGCTGTTTCTATGAGATGGTTAGCTGTTTCTATGAGATGGTTAGCTGTTTCTATGAGATGGTTAGCTGTTTCTATGAGATGGTTAGCTGTTTCTATGAGATGGTTAGCTGTTTCTATGAGATGGTTAGCTGTTTCTATGAGATGGTTAGCTGTTTCTATGAGATGGTTAGCTGTTTCTGTGAGATGACAGTGGTGTAGTTGCTGTAGGATGTTGTTGTTCATCCATCACAAGTGATGATGACCATTTGTTACATCCACCTTTGAAATTCAGTTAGAGATGTGTCCTTGACGATGAGTTCATAGATAAGACCTGTTCTGACCACAAATGTCCTCGGACAGCTTAGGCTCATGGGATTGATAAAGTTAGTTTGTTAGTCGTTGGATCATCATCACTGCAAATTGGACATCTCCATAATTGCTCCGTTCTCTCCCTGAGTGTATCCGCCATTACATTTCTGCTGACAGTACCGGTCCTATGCTGGTTGACAATCATTCTTCTGTGTCCTCCAAAATGTTCACTTTTAGCAACACCACATTTCACACTCTGATCTTTAATCCTGGACATTGAAAAGGAATTATAATCCACACTAGTTGATAAGGTTTAAATAACTAATGACTGTGGTTTAAACAACTAATGGCTCTATGGTTTAAATAACTAATGGCTCTATGGTTTAAACAACTAATGGCTCTATGGTTTAAATAACTAATGACTGTGGTTTAAATAACTAATGACTCTGTGGTTTAAATAACTAATGACTCTGTGGTTTAAATAACTAATGACTAAGTGGTTTAAATAACTAATGACTGTGGTTTAAACAACTAATGGCTCTATGGTTTAAATAACTAATGACTCTGTGGTTTAAATAACTAATGACTCTGTGGTTTAAATAACTAATGACTCTGTGGTTTAAATAACTAATGATAGTGGTTTAAATAACTAATGACTCTGTGGTTTAAATAACTAATGACTCTGTGGTTTAAATAACTAATGACTCTGTGGTTTAAATAACTAATGACTCTGTGGTTTACATAACTAATGACTCTGTGGTTTACATAACTAATGACTCTGACATTTTCAGTTTGCAATAGAAAGATAAAGGATTGATGTCCCATACAGAGTCTATTTATGTTGTCATTATTTATTTGTTCTACCATTGTGCTAAAAATATTTCAACCAGTCATCCCATTTACCCATTTGTTTCAGCCAGATTTCCTTTATAGAAAGCTTTAAAAGATGTAGAGGGTTGACTTCATTGTACTTGGGTTATGGCATACCGCCTCTTGAGAGAACCACTCATAGCACGTAACTCCATAACTTCAAAGCAATTATCCTCAGGAAGCTAAAAAAAATACACTTTGTAAAGATATCATGATAGGATTTCGAACACGTGAATTACTTAACACTTTATTGACCAACAATCCAGGGCATACAAATCTCCCTTTAACCAAGGATGTTCACAAATCTGAAAGATATCGGCAGTGGCGTATTAAAAAAAAAATCTGTATTAAATTTAGTGGTTCTTTCCCAGATGAAGGGCCTATTATGGAAAGTGAAATGAAATATAAAAATTGAGGCTAACTATGTTTTAAAAACATTCTTTCCCTTGGCTATATTTATTAGGCGAAGTGTGAATTTTTCTTTTAAATTATTTAAAGACCTTCAGCTAAATCCGCTGTTAGTGCTTTTAACAGTGCACTTTCAGCTAATCCTTCACGTAGTGTAGTAGGTTAAGGTCATAGCATGTTCCTGCATGCATATCTTTGCATCTAGAAGCACTCCTCACAACTGTAAAAATCTTACTGCATTCTTATAGTTGGAAGGCAAGTTCAGCATACTCACGGCAGCCATTTTATAGCTATACATGAACTGGCAGAGTGACGTCACAAATTACTAAAACTTTCCGATTGATGCAGATTTCTTAAATAGTGTGAAATGTAGACCCTTAATCTGAGAAAGAACCAAAATAACACACAAAATAGAAACCATGGGTGTTGTATATAACAGACTTTTGACAATCATCGAATTTGGTCAGTAAAGTGCTTGGGAAATCTTCTGTCCTATTGTAGAGACAACCCGTAGACATTGTAAGATTGGATGCTCAGGTTATTAACATCCTTGCCTGGCTTCTCCTTCATGTATTTGTATGATGCACTAGTCCTGTTTTTCCTTCCCTAATAAGGGGGTTCTTCCTTCCTTAGTAAGAGATACTTCCTTCCCTAATAAGTGGGTCTTTCCTTCCCAAATTTGAGGGTTATTCCTTCCCTAATAAGGAGTTCTTCCTTCTTTAATAAGGGGTTCTTCCTTTACCTAATAAGGGGGTTCTTCCTTTACCTAATAAGGGGGTTCTTCCTTTACCTAATAAGGGGGTTCTTCCTTCCCTAATAAGGTGTTTCTTCCTTCCCTAATAATGGGTTCTTCCTTTACCTAATAAGGGGGTTCTTCTCTTACCTAATAAGGGGGTTCTTCCTTTACCTAATAAGGGGGTTCTTCCTTTACCTAATAAGGGGGTTCTTCCTTCCCTAATAAGGTGTTTCTTCCTTCCCTAATAATGGGTTCTTCCCTTACCTAATAAGGGGGTTCTTCCTTTACCTAATAAGGGGGTTCTTCCCTTACCTAATAAGGGGGTTCTTCCTTTACCTAATAAGGGGGTTCTTCCTTTACCTAATAAGGGGGTTCTTCCTTTAACTAATAAGGGGGTTCTTCCTTTACCTAATAAGGGGGTTCTTCTTTTACCTAATAAGGGGGTTCTTCCTTCACCTAATAAGGGGGTTCTTCCTTTACCTAATAAGGGGGTTCTTCCTTTACCTAATAAGGGGGTTCTTCCCTTACCTAATAAGGGGGTTCTTCCTTTACCTAATATGGGGGTTCTTCCCTTACCTAATAAGGGGGTTCTTCCCTTACCTAATAAGGGGGTTCTTCCCTTACCTAATAAGGGGGTTCTTCCCTTACCTAATAAGGGGGTTCTTCCCTTACCTAATAAGGGGGTTCTTCCTTTACCTAATATGGGGGTTCTTCCCTTACCTAATAAGGGGGTTCTTCCTTTACCTAATAAGGGGGTTCTTCCTTTACCTAATAAGGGGGTTCTTCCTTTACCTAATAAGGGGGTTCTTACATTACCTAATAAGGGGGTTCTTCCTTTACCTAATAAAGGAGTTCCAATTAGCATGTTCCTTTTAAATAATTTTGTATTTTGTTAAAAATGTATTTTGTTATTCACATATTACAGGGAGGTTGTGTAATCCGTCTCTTTCACAAAGAACTGGAGGCTTATCTTGTAGCCGAGGGTCTATTTGATGATGCTGTTATCGAGGATGGTAAGCATATCGATCTAGTTTAGTGGAAAATTTAAGTTCATATCCTGCTGAAGACTGATGTGTCAGGTCATTAGCGCAAATAAAACAGCGATACCATGCATTTACATTCTATGGACTACATCCTGCTGGAAATCTAGTAGGATCATTGTCCTGCTACAAGCGAGCTCCAGCGGGAGTTTGAGAATGAACGATGATGAAGAGCAAATATGTAGAGAGTATTAGAATTCTTAGTAAAAATACAATCTGTTCCTAATTTGCTCCAGTAGGAGCATAGGCCTTAGGTCACAACTGTAAACCTGCACTGAAGTGTTGTAGTTTTTTTTTTTTACAAAGGTCTATCAATCTGTAGTCTCATATGGGAAAAGATTCCAAGATAGTACCTACACAAAACATAAGGTCGTTCAGTTTTACAATGAACGCATAGACTTTAAGACCATTGGGTATGTATGAAAATATACTGATAACAGTATGCAAGACAGTTTCAA
Organism: Meghimatium bilineatum; assembly: GCA_034231615.1. Lineage (NCBI taxonomy): Eukaryota > Metazoa > Mollusca > Gastropoda > Stylommatophora > Philomycidae > Meghimatium > Meghimatium bilineatum. The sequence goes on from CM067310.1 coordinate 18,879,053, forward strand.
TGTTTCAACCATAAGGTCAATATCTAGAAAATACAAGACAAACAGTGAACAAACTAAAAATAAAGGCACTATCACAAATATATTAGATCGCAGACATTTAACAGCTGAGACATCCAGGGTAACATTGACATACATACACAAATATTCATGTCGAGATACGCATTAAAAAAAATATGGGAAATGATAACTAAATAAAACAACAATAAATGACTGAAAACAAATGGAAAGACAAAACAACATGAATGATGATAACACATTAGTACCATTACCTAAATTTAAATAAATGAATGATCTCTTTTAAGACCAAATAGATTAAGGATACCAAACTTTAATATATAATGATTTTCAATGGCTTACCTAGCTCCATGGTCACTTATTATCAATTATAAATAGATGGAGAACTTTGCATCCTTACATACATTTTTTTACTTGTGTCAGTAAGTGGTCAAGTTTAATAGATAACGTAGCGTGTTGTCTCCACTGTGAACAGATTTTAAGTAGATATACAACTTCAAATAACATCTTACATCAATTGTTTCTCTTGTCAGTGGTGGGTAAAGTTTGATAGCTCACTTTGTGTATTGCCAGAGGTTGGTAAAGTAAGATAACTTGCCTAGAGTGTTGTCTCCACTGTGAAGAGATTCTGTAGATAGCCAATTTCACTAACACCCATCCCCATCGAGGCCAACTCCTTGACGTGGAGATGGGGCTTAGTCCAGCCAACAGAGGCTGGAAACTAAGATTGGTCGGGCCAACCTAATATCGAGCAGAGTCACAATGGAGTCCAAGCAAGCACAGGTGCTGAAGTCAGATATGCCAGGCAGAGAGGCGCACCAGGAACCATGGTATCATGCAACCCGAATAGTTGGAAGAACACTGGCCCACAGAGATGGATATCCACAGAAAGATGTATGGGAACACTGAGGAGCTTTCAAATACAGCAGCAATTATTAAGAAAACAGGACTTGCTGTGTAGACATGTCAAACTGCGAACGAGAAGCAGAAGACTAACACCCATACATCGACTTTTTTCTCGTCAGTGGTTGGTAAAGTTTGATAGCTCACTTGAGTTGTTGTTGCCGATATCCACATGCTGATGAGTAGTTCTACTCTTGTCAGCACAATGCCATTCTTAAAAAAAGTGCACATCTTCTAAAGTTGACCTAGTGATCCATATAGTAAGTAAGTGACTGTTACGGGTGTCTGGTAATATTTTTCCTGGCAATTGAAAGGTAAGGGCAGTCAATAAAGAGGTGTTCCACTGTTTCATCATAACTGAGGTGTATTACAACTTTTTGATTCCTTCTTCATGTCATAAACACTAATATTTAATCTTACATATACCAATGTTTTTCTTTTTATCAGTTCATTTTAGAATCCGTGCCATAGACCAACACCGACCAAAGTCATTGTCTCCGTCCACATCTGGACTTATCTATTGGCAGTTGGAGCCTGAACACAGTATTCTAGATGGTAAGCCGTTCTAGCATGATTATCTGACTAAAAAACTGTCACGTTTTTCTTTTTTTTTAATTATCGAACTTGTGCAGACGTAATCTCTAAACTTGTGAGAACATGTTCCTTTTCTTCTTTGGCATACACCCTTATGAAATGTCGATGAACATCAATGTTTTCATATTAACAATTGGTCAACCAGTGACTATCTCTAAGTAACTGGAACTTGTCTTGGAGTGGTACAGGTGACTGCTGCACAACTGCCCTTCTATTAAGCACATTTGTGTCTTTCACTCCTGATACATTTCTTTACCTCCAGATGCAAGCCATCTCTGCCATGTACTAAGACAGATCTGCCTGATGCAAGCCATCTCTGCCATGTACTAAGACAGATCTGCCTGATGCAAGCCATCTCTGCCATGTACTAAGACAGATCTGCCTGATGCAAGCCATCTCTGCCATGTACTAAGACAAATCTGCCTGATGCAAGCCATCTCTGCCATGTTCTAAGACAAATCTGCCTGATGCAAGCCATCTCTGCCATATTCTAAGACAAATCTACCTTCAGTAATATTGCACTGAAATATTATGTATCACATATCAAACTACAGGAAGTAGTTTTTGCACCATGGGATATTAGTTTTGAAATGCTTGAGAAAAGCCGCAGGAGTGACCAAACTAGACAAAATGAGAAATGATGAGTCAGAAGAAGAATCGGTATAAGACCATGTGCAGAATACATCGAGAAACAACAAATAAAATGGTTAAGACACTTTATGAGGATGAACCATAACCAACTACCGACAAGAACATATAACATAAGAAGATTAGAATACAAGGGAAAAGGAAGATCTAGAACAAGATGGAGATAACATCAAGACAACCCTGAACAGATATGGATTCAACACAGACAAGATGACACATCAGGCCTTCAATAGACAACAAAAGCTCCCAGTCACCACCCCTATGCTTAATGGCAAGTGTGGATATTCTGACCATCATCCTCCTGGCGATAAACAATAGACAGTAAATATTAGTTTTGTTTTACAAAGTGTTTACATAAATATCTCTTTATCTGCAGCATCCCACTGAAAAAGCCAATTAGGTACACTTGCTGTGCCAGTGAGCTGCTAAAATCTCAATTGTTATAACGATTTTCAGATACATTATAATCATTTAATAAGATCCATAACCCGTCAGGGTTGTAGGGTTGCAACACTGGAGACATCAGGGTTGTAGGGTTGCAACACTGGAGACATCAGGGTTGTAGGGTTGCAACACTGGAGACATCAGGGTTGTAGGGTTACAACACTGGAGACATCAGGGTTGTAGGGTTGCAACACTGGAGACATCAGGGTTGTAGGGTTGCAACACTGGAGTCATCAGCACAAAAGATCTTCAAACATCTCTATACTCAGTCATTCAGAAGTGTGTAGAAAAATCTTTCTCAGATCATTCCTTGATGTTACAAAATCCTGGATTTTCTTTGTCTGCTTCTTCTCCTTTCTTCTACTGTTCCTCGCAAAATAATTTTTGAAAGTGAGTCATGTCTCGTTACATGTCCAAACAAAACAAGTTTACGCCGTTTCATCACTGCCAAAAGGGATTTTTGATAACCTGCAAGTTTGTTTATGTCTGCTGGACAGATATATTTGACGTGTGTCCTATATAGCTAATTCTTAACAAACGTCTGTAGCACTTGTTTTCAAAAACCTGAATCCTTCTTTCCGTGTCTACATTGAGTCTCCAACTTTCACATCTGTATAAATGTATACTTAGCACTAGTGATCAGAATTGTTTAATCTTTACTGTAATACTGATCTTACTTCTTCAAATAATATTCAACCTTGCCATGGCAGTCATCACTATCTCGAGTCCTAGCTGAATCTCATTTCCTTAGTTGCCATCATCACATATTTGGAAACCAGACATTTTTGAAGGATACATTATGGCAGGAGAGGAAAACCCTTACATATATATAGAGTTAATGAAAGAGCGGATCAACTGGCATCGTATGCGATTGTGGCAAAGGGCGATGGGGCAATGGATCGCGCTGACGTTTTGAACTCCTTAAGAGATATAACACGCGAGAGTGAGACTAATGTGGATAATGATTCCTTTTCAATGGCTAGGATTAAAGATCAGGGATTGAGATGCGGTGTTGCTAGAGGTGAACATTTTGGAGGGCGCAGAAGAATGATGGTCAACCAGCATAGGACCCGTACTGTCAGCAGAAGTGTGATGGCGGATACACTCAAGGAGAGATCGGAGCAACTATGGATGTGTCCAGTTTGCAGTGATGATGATCCGACGACTAACTAACTAACTAACTAGAGTTAGTGTAGAATTTAATTAATAAAAATATTTGCTATCTATCAAAGCACATATCCTACGAATATCATGGACTGAGAAAAAGAAGAACATTGAAGTTTTAAAATTACGGTAACTAAATGAAGGGTGGCTTCTAAATATCATCATAAGAAGAAAGCTACAGTATTTTGGATACTTAAAGCGACATGATGGTATCGAAAGGCTGATTCTAGAGGGCAGAGTGCCGGGTAGGAGAAGAGGAAGACCAAGAAGACGATGGACCAGCGGCATCGAAGAATGTATGCACATGTCTTTGGCCAATCCAGGCCCGCTTGCCCAGAACAGAGAGGTGTTCAGAGTATCCACGACAAAGACAATGTTCTGGAAAGAATATGTCACTTGATATATCAAAGCACAGTACTAAAGCGAGAGAGCTTGTTGGAGGTCAGTCAAAGACCAATCGTAGATGCGGAGACAGCACTTAATAATGATGATTAGAGTATGTTTGTATGAAAAAGTTTTTATTTTTAATTGAGCTTTTGTAGTTTTCTTTATGACAGTTTGAGAGATTAGTTGGGCAGATTAACTTAGGCATACACACATCAAGAATTTAGAAATAGAGAGTGGGGCGTTTGTTGACTAGAGGATCAATGCATAAATCTGACCTGATAATGTCTGAGACTTTTACTTCGCCCGTGTGTTGCTGGAGCCCGAAAGGGGAGCAAAGAATAGCAATACTGTTTACCTTCCATGCATGTCGTAAGAGGCGACTAAGGAGGTTATGGGATGGAGCTGGCTATCCCGTCCCATATAGGGCCAGTGACACAAAGCCATGCTGAAGTCGGATGTGTCAGGCCGAAAGGCGCAGATATCGCAGCAATGCTGTAAACCATGACACAACACTTTCCGTTCTCTGGACTACATCCTGCTAATCTGCGGGAGTTTGAGAACGAACGAAGAAGAAGAAGAAGTGGGGTGTTTGCCTAACCATTCACTAAGAAAATCTAGATAAATAGAGAATATAGGATAGGTATAAATGCTTGAAAATCCTCACCTACTACTTATCATTTTTTTAAATGTGATTAAACCCATAATCTGTCAGGGTCTCATGGTTGCCACTCTGAAAAAACATCAACACAAAAATCTTGCCGTGCCCCGTGTTCTGAGTTCCTTGGTTTAGTGTGAATAATCTTAATCTTGTCCAGTTTTTAATCATGTAAATCCATACTATCTTTTGTTCCCCTGTTCTACCATCCTCAACCCTCCTCAGCAGGATAATTGAATTTACAAACTCTGCTGAAGACAAATGTGTCGAGCAATTGATGCAAATAAAATGGCGACACAATGCATTTCCATTCTCTGGACTACATCCTGCTGGAAATTTAATAGGACCATGGTCCTGCTACAAGAGATATCCAACAGGAGTTTGAGAATGAATGCTGAAGAAGAATAATTTACAAACGTACAGTTGCATCACTGTTGAGACTGGTCTGACTTCATAAATGCATTGTGTCGCCATTTTATTTGCGCCAGTGTCCTGACATATCAGACCTCGGTGGAGTTTGTAACTCAGTAGTAAAATCCTGTACAAAGCAATGATAACTTGATGTACAAAGCAATGCTAACTTGATGTACAAAGCAATGATAACTTGATGTACAAAGCAATGCTAACTTGATGTACAAAGCAATGATAACTTGATGTACAAAGCAATGCTAACTTGATGTACAAAGCAATGATAACTTGATGTACAAAGCAATGCTAACTTGATGTACAAAGCAATGATAACTTGATGTACAAAGCAATGCTAACTTGATTTTTTTTTCAGGTGATGTCTTAAGGTGGGAGCAGCAAGTCAGACTTCGTCACCTATTAACAAGGCAATATTTATGCATTGACTCCAAGATGGAAGTGACCCTTACATCTGATGCTTCTGATCCACGGACAGTATTCAGATTTCATTCAGTTCTCAAGGTAAAACATTGTAAAAGAATTAGAACAACACAACAGTTCCTTATTGTACTCAAAGTATGATTGCATAACACGAGTCCTCTAACAGGTCTTTTGGTTCATGTCTGGGAAATGTGACCAAGTTCTAGCAGAACTAACCATAGACTCGTAAAAAAAATTAAACTCTGTTAGTGCAAAGTTGACAAATATAGCTTGGAGCACAGACAGCTTATTTTAGTTTTTTTTTAGGTTGGGGGGGGGGGGGGGCAGTTTAGAATTCTAACATTGAGGAGTAGGATGTGGTAGTTGTTTTTTTTCTTCAGACAAAATTCTGAAAGAGATCTTGGTCTACAACCACCTTAGGTCTTCTGTTCCTGACAATTTCAGTATTGTCCAGTGCTCATACGGTTGTTGCTATACATGTCCTTATGTGGTTTAGATGCGCTCCATTTCTTTCCCAAGGCCACTTTGATGAGGCTTTATATATGTGAATCCCATAATGTCATTTATGTGATAATATGTAACTCTGCGGCAAGCAGTGTATCAGCAAAACTGGCTTAAGGTTGAGCGACCGCTTCTGTAACCATCGTTATGCCAATCAAGTACAGTACACATACTCCGGTTGCCACACACTTCAACGGTGATGGCCACTGTGGTGTTCTTGATATTCAGGTCACTGTCATCAGATCCTGCACCACCGATTATAGATCTAGGTATGCTCTAGAAAATCGTCTTATCTATGAGTTGGGTACCCTCAAGCCTTTTAGACTCAATTCTGACCACTCTTTTGTCTAGTTCTCAGTTGCTGTGGTCTTTGTGTTTATTCATTTTGTTTCGTCATCTTTTTGTTCATTTCATTTTCACATATATTTACATTTTTATGTACTACTTCCTGTTCCTATCCATCTGGCATCTCACATCCATATTTCACTCGGACATGTGTGTGTGTCGTCATTTCCACTCATCATCTTTTGATGTTATGTGCTTATCTTGATAAAGGCCTTGTAGTTGAAACGTTGATTATGTTCTGTGTATTGTTATTTGTATGATTATATCCTGTGTAGTGTTGTGTGTAACATTATTTCACATGAGTATCTGATAGTGATGACAGTTAGTCATTGTTTAGTAAGACTTCATTACCTGTTTCCTATGTAAGTATTATTTTCATAAAGTTTTACAGCAGTATTGCCTTTTATTGATTGTTGTATCTACGATTAGCCATTTTGAATACTAGAGACAAGATCTGCAAGTGACGTAATTTCATTCTTTTAGATGCTATATGTGCGTGAACCAAAGAACACAACTTTTGATAGTGTGAAATATTTGTAAGTTCGTTTCACATCCCGCTAATTGCATAGGTGTAAACTAGTACGGATTTTCTGTGTTTTACGTTCTCAATACGCTTAAAAAGAAGTACTACAAGGACTTGTTAAAGCCTTCTCTGAAAGCATGTGACATAAACCAAGATACATGGGAATATATTGCCCGAAATAGAGCTTCATGGGCGCTCTACAGTAAAAATAAAATGGTGCATCATCTTGTGAAAATTGGCGAGTAGCTAGTAAGTCATGGGTAGATCAAAAACCATATATAGTGGTCATCCCATGACCAATGATATTTGCGGCTATAATAAGGATTATTAGTCGGGTACGAACTCATAGACAAGAACATAACTCTAACTGAATCTCAAAACAGCGGAGAGTAGCTAGGAAGTCATAGGTAGATAAATAACCATCTACAGTGGTCATCCCATGCCCGAACTGTCCAAAGAAATTTATGGCTGGAGTAGGGCTCATCTACAAACAAATTCAAGAACATAACCCTAACTGAATTTCAAAAGGGGATGTAACAAATGGTCATCATCATCAAGTGATGGATATACAACATGTTGCAAGTTTACCTTGGTTTTATCACGACAAATGACCATTAACAATATATGATGGTGACGGCAGAGGTTTGTGGGTAGAGTTGGCTCTCATCCCATAGAAGATAAAAGTGACCCAAAACTATGATGAAGTCGGATTTGTTAGACCAATGAGTTCAAATATCGCAGCAAACATGACATCACATTCCGCTCCTGGAAATACATCCTTCTGACCAACAGGAACTTGAGAACAAAAGCAGGAGATGAGAAAATCAGAATATCTGTGTTTGCCATTGCCAGTGTAAGCTTATTTTATAATACACATAGTCTGTACCCCCCTCCAAGTAGAAGTTTTTTTCAATAGACATTGCATTAAGCCGAAAGCTGAAGTCTCCTGGGTATGAAAGAAAGCTCAGAGAAACCACCCCCCACTGCATATAGGAAGTAAGAGCTAGTTGCTCACAATTCCTAGATTTAGTGACAGACACATGCACAATGTTATTTCAATGATTTGAATTATATTATAGGATATTTTTTGTTTGATTTTTGTAGGAAAGAGATGAGATTCAACTGGAAAGTTATGCCAGAATAGAACATGTGCTAACAAACTTTTGGCTTCATGCTCACAAAGGTAAAACAATTGTTGTTTGTGTCATAGTAAAACAATTTTTTCCGAAATAAAATAAAGATTTAGGTACACAAGAATTATTACTTTCAGTACTGTCATCACAGTCTCACGGAGAACATGGATTTGACCATACCCAGAGTGATTTGTATCTATTTAAGCCCAGAAGGAAAGTTAACCCTTTAAAATCTTTGATGCTAAACCTTCTATCCCCCTACATGTTATATTACAGGTTAGTAAAGGAATGATTTAGGCTAATTGAGTTAATCTCTACAGAAAATCCTCACTGCTTAGTGGGTTAGCATGAAAATGCCACTGTAGTAAATCCCTACATTAAATCCGGATGGGAAACCATAGGCAGTCGATTGTGTATTAAACCGTCTTCTGACGTCTTCTGCAGTTATGCTTTTTTCTAAGGATATTAGCAATGTCTTTCTCTTGGAATTAATCAACAGAGCTTAGAGGGGGTTAGTACAAATAGGCAAGGTATTTCTCCCATAAAACCTTCCTAGGCAAGAGATCATGTGTGGAATGGTGGGGCATTTGTCTAGGGACAATTTAACCAATTCAAGGCATCATATTCAATTTGAAATTTAACACTTCCCTACACCTTGATCATTTATAAGGATGCAAAAATCCTTCATCATCATCAGTTGCATCCTTCAAATTAACCTTTAGCATGCTCAAAATGAATTACATAACTTTTCCCCTGCATGCCAGATTTAAAAAAAAAATCATTACATATTGATGCAAATGCAATGAAAAATATTTTTGAAATGACTGACTCACTGACATTTTATCTTTCAATAAATTCCTTTACCCATCTTATTTCTAATTAAATTTATAATGTTTTTTCATAACCAAACTAACCACAATAGAACACTTAGGTACACAATAGAACACTTAGGTACACAATAGAACACTTAGGTACACAATAGAACACTTAGGTACACAATAGAACACTTAGGTACACAATAGAACACTTAGGTACACAATAGAACACTTAGGTACACAATAGAACACTTAGGTACACAATAGAACACTGAGGTACACAATAGAACACTTAGGTACACAATAGAACACTTCAGTGGTACACAATAGAACACTTAGGTACACAATATAACACTTAGGTACACAATAGAACACTTAGGTACACAATAGAACAATTAGGTACACAATAGAACACTTAGGTACACAATAGAACACTTCAGTGGTACACAATAGAACACTTAGGTACACAATAGAACACTTAGGTACACAATAGAACACTTAGGTACACAATAGAACACTTAGGTACACAATAGAACACTTAGGTGTCACTAACCTTTGATCTAATCTTGAGTAGATCTAAGAATATTTCTCGACACACTTCACAAACAAGGTTATTTAAATTCAATGCACGATAACCATACCTAATGTTGCGATGTCATTTCGTAAGGAAACTAACGTGTACCGAATAAATATATTCGGTGCAAATAAGTGTAATTTCTAATTCTATATCATTAGGAAAACAATCCATAAGAACTTCACTAAAAAGGCTTCCATTTAATCTTAATTGACAAGGATCGTAACAAGATAACATTCACTTTGAAATTGTCTTTACCTTGCCAGCTTTTTCGAACACGATCTTGACCGAAAGTAAACTAAATCAATAATACAGTGTTGGGACTTTTTTCCTGGGAGAAAAAGCTAACTGTCAACGTTATATCATAGTTAAAAAAACTGCTTGGCGACAGTCACGATTAAACAACCTTAGCAGGAGAGTTAAGTTCTAGATTGTCTAGAATGTTCAGCGGAGTATGACATGAAGTGGGTTTAATTTTAAGCTGATTGCGTTATATATAGGGTAGCCAGGGGCAGTGATGTGCATTTTTCACTTTTTTGCGTATTCTGACATATTGCTTATTCCCCAATTTTTGGGGCAAACACGCGCAGGCAAAAACAATTACGAAATCATGGGAAAATTGACAAAACCAGCAAAATAACAACGTCACTTCCTATCTAAACATAGTCAGTCACATTGTGGGAAGATTATAGAACACAAAGACTAGGAATATGCATCTTTATGTAACTTAATACGAAAAAAATGAAAAAACATAAATATGAAAAAAAAATTAATACAGAGAATGGGTGCTTAGATCCGTTTGAAACTATAACAACGTGTTGGGGTGCTCTATAAAGCATTTGATTATAATTTCAACTATCTATGAATAGCGGAGGTCGTGCAACTATGATCAGCGGAGATCATACAACTATGACAGGCAGAGATCGTGCAACAATGACCGGCGGCAATCATGCATCTATGACCGGCAGAGATAGTGCAATTATGACTGGCGGAGATCGTGTATCTATGACCGGCGGAGATTGTGCATTTATGACTGGCAGAGAACGTGCATCTATGAATAGCGGAGATCGTGCAACTATGAAAAGCGGAGAACGTGCATCTATGAATAGTGGAGAACATGCAACTATGAATAGCGGAGATCGTGCATCTATGAATAGCGGATAACGTGCATCGGCGGAGGTCGTGCATCTATTATCTGCGGAGGTCGTACAGCTATGACCCATGAAGATTGTGCAGCTATAACCGACAGGGATCGTGCAACTATGAATAGCGGAGAACGTGCATCTATTATCGGCGGATATCGTACAACTATGACCCGTGGAGATTGTGCATCTATAGCAGCGACTGCTTCATTTTCAGTCAGTGGCATCATTTTCTCAATTTTCCGTTTGTATTTCCTAAAAAGAAACATAACGTGACAATAAAAAAATTGGTTTAAATATTTGGCAACATGAGGGGGAAGTGACTGGGGCAAACATGCGCAGTGAGTCCGCAGCGCATGTTTGCCCTGTCAGTGTGCGCGGCGCTACCCCAAAATCACACTGTTCACAATTTTTATAAATTATCATAAAAACAAAAATTATCTTGACAAGGTAACATGCTTAATAACTTAACAATACAATATAGTTTTCAGTCTAGATATGTAAAATAACATGACAGTAATGATAACAGAGGACAAAGAGTGAGAAGTGGAAAAAAAGTTAGAACGAGAACGTTAAAAAATGAATTTACCTCATAGCTCAAAAATGACCTGCCCGTGACCGATGAAAATTCGTTGTGTGACAGAAACGGATGTTAGCGTCCGGATGGTCACGTGGTTTGCGGGAAAAAAAAATACTGCGAATCTTTGCCCCCAGTGCATCTTTACCCCCGGCTATCCTATATGTATGTATGTATGTATGTATGTATGTATGTATGTATGTATGTATGTATGTATGTATGTATGTATGTATGTATGTATGTATGTATGTATGTATGTATGTATGTATGTATGTATGTATGTATGTATGTATGTATGTATGTATGTATGTATGTATGTATGTATGTATGTATGTATGTATGTATGTATGTATGTATGTATGTATGTATGTATGTATGTATGTATGTATGTATGTATGTATGTATGTATGTATGTATGTATGTATGTATGTATGTATGTATGTATGTATGTATGTATGTATGTATGTATGTATGTATGTATGTATGTATGTATGTATGTATGTATGTATGTATGTATGTATGTATGTATGTATGTATGTATGTATGTATGTATGTATGTATGTATGTATGTATGTATGTATGTATGTATGTATGTATGTATGTATGTATGTATGTATGTATGTATGTATGTATGTATGTATGTATGTATGTATGTATGTATGTATGTATGTATGTATGTATGTATGTATGTATGTATGTATGTATGTATGTATGTATGTATGTATGTATGTATGTATGTATGTATGTATGTATGTATGTATGTATGTATGTATGTATGTATGTATGTATGTATGTATGTATGTATGTATGTATGTATGTATGTATGTATGTATGTATGTATGTATGTATGTATGTATGTATGTATGTATGTATGTATGTATGTATGTATGTATGTATGTATGTATGTATGTATGTATGTATGTATGTATGTATGTATGTATGTATGTATGTATGTATGTATGTATGTATGTATGTATGTATGTATGTATGTATGTATGTATGTATGTATGTATGTATGTATGTATGTATGTATGTATGTATGTATGTATGTATGTATGTATGTATGTATGTATGTATGTATGTATGTATGTATGTATGTATGTATGTATGTATGTATGTATGTATGTATGTATGTATGTATGTATGTATGTATGTATGTATGTATGTATGTATGTATGTATGTATGTATGTATGTATGTATGTATGTATGTATGTATGTATGTATGTATGTATGTATGTATGTATGTATGTATGTATGTATGTATGTATGTATGTATGTATGTATGTATGTATGTATGTATGTATGTATGTATGTATGTATGTATGTATGTATGTATGTATGTATGTATGTATGTATGTATGTATGTATGTATGTATGTATGTATGTATGTATGTATGTATGTATGTATGTATGTATGTATGTATGTATGTATGTATGTATGTATGTATGTATGTATGTATGTATGTATGTATGTATGTATGTATGTATGTATGTATGTATGTATGTATGTATGTATGTATGTATGTATGTATGTATGTATGTATGTATGTATGTATGTATGTATGTATGTATGTATGTATGTATGTATGTATGTATGTATGTATGTATGTATGTATGTATGTATGTATGTATGTATGTATGTATGTATGTATGTATGTATGTATGTATGTATGTATGTATGTATGTATGTATGTATGTATGTATGTATGTATGTATGTATGTATGTATGTATGTATGTATGTATGTATGTATGTATGTATGTATGTATGTATGTATGTATGTATGTATGTATGTATGTATGTATGTATGTATGTATGTATGTATGTATGTATGTATGTATGTATGTATGTATGTATGTATGTATGTATGTATGTATGTATGTATGTATGTATGTATGTATGTATGTATGTATGTATGTATGTATGTATGTATGTATGTATGTATGTATGTATGTATGTATGTATGTATGTATGTATGTATGTATGTATGTATGTATGTATGTATGTATGTATGTATGTATGTATGTATGTATGTATGTATGTATGTATGTATGTATGTATGTATGTATGTATGTATGTATGTATGTATGTATGTATGTATGTATGTATGTATGTATGTATGTATGTATGTATGTATGTATGTATGTATGTATGTATGTATGTATGTATGTATGTATGTATGTATGTATGTATGTATGTATGTATGTATGTATGTATGTATGTATGTATGTATGTATGTATGTATGTATGTATGTATGTATGTATGTATGTATGTATGTATGTATGTATGTATGTATGTATGTATGTATGTATGTATGTATGTATGTATGTATGTATGTATGTATGTATGTATGTATGTATGTATGTATGTATGTATGTATGTATGTATGTATGTATGTATGTATGTATGTATGTATGTATGTATGTATGTATGTATGTATGTATGTATGTATGTATGTATGTATGTATGTATGTATGTATGTATGTATGTATGTATGTATGTATGTATGTATGTATGTATGTATGTATGTATGTATGTATGTATGTATGTATGTATGTATGTATGTATGTATGTATGTATGTATGTATGTATGTATGTATGTATGTATGTATGTATGTATGTATGTATGTATGTATGTATGTATGTATGTATGTATGTATGTATGTATGTATGTATGTATGTATGTATGTATGTATGTATGTATGTATGTATGTATGTATGTATGTATGTATGTATGTATGTATGTATGTATGTATGTATGTATGTATGTATGTATGTATGTATGTATGTATGTATGTATGTATGTATGTATGTATGTATGTATGTATGTATGTATGTATGTATGTATGTATGTATGTATGTATGTATGTATGTATGTATGTATGTATGTATGTATGTATGTATGTATGTATGTATGTATGTATGTATGTATGTATGTATGTATGTATGTATGTATGTATGTATGTATGTATGTATGTATGTATGTATGTATGTATGTATGTATGTATGTATGTATGTATGTATGTATGTATGTATGTATGTATGTATGTATGTATGTATGTATGTATGTATGTATGTATGTATGTATGTATGTATGTATGTATGTATGTATGTATGTATGTATATATATATATATAACTGCATAAACTAGACATGAATTCCTCCCACCATGTCCATCTATTGAAAACACTTTATATGAAAGTCTATCCAAACTATGACAAATATACAGATTATACACATTTCCATAGAAAAATGCAAGAGAGTGAAAACTCTCAGCTCTAGATAGAACTAGAAGAGGAAGAAGGGGGGGGGGGTATGTGGTTTGAACCACTTATCTAGAACATTAATGTATTATTATTTCCCTAAATCAGGGGTTCTCAACCTTTTTAGACGGTGAGCACTGACAACATGTCATGCTGGGGTGTATGCGTACCATTACATATTTGATAAAAGGGAAATTGAAAGTGATAGTAAAAGTGAATGTGAAAACTGGTCATATAACTTTCTCCATTGCACCATGTACAATGTGCCTCTTCCGTTCACCCCCTAAACCCCATGATCGTGGATAGTAGCACAATTTATGTTTATACAACAAAATTTGAATTCTTCTTTCCTTCCTCTTTTACCGTTTACGGTTGTCGAGAGAGATACAATGTTCTTGTTCTTGCTTATTTTTGCAGCTTCAGATAATGTTATTTGGTGTTCGTTTAATGTCTCTTTGATGTTGTCGATCCAGCGTACTCTAGGTCTACCCTTGGCTCTTCTCTCTGCTTCTCCTCTCTTCATATATGCTTTATAAACTAATGAATCACACAGCATTCTTTCCAGATGACCAAACCACTGTGTCTGTTGCTTTTGTATGTATTGTAGAATTGATATGACACCCACTCTTTCTCTTATGACATTGTTTCTAATTCTGTGTCTTCTGGTCACTCCTGTGGCTTTTCTCAGACATCTCATCTCTGTTGTAACCAGTTGTCTAAGTTTGAATTGTATGTCATAATTTATAATGTTTAGCTTGAATGGCACAAACACCAGATATCATTATGAGAACACCATGGTGCTCACAAGCACCGGGTTGAGAACACTGACTCTAAAAGCCTATGTTATGTGACGTATTCCTTCCAAAACGTTTTCTTCCCAATGAACTCTCTGAACCTCTCTCTGTCTTGGGCGATGTGGCTTGCATTTTCTAGCGATGTATTCATGTTATCTTTAATGTCGTCAGTCCATCGTCTTCTTGGTCTGCCCCCTTCTCCTCTTCCCAGGTACTCTTCCCTCCATTATTTGTCTTTCTAAACAGTTATGTCTCTTTATATGACCAAACAGGCGTAGTTTTCTTTTTGTTATTGTGTTTAGTAACCAACACTCTGGAATATTCAGTGTGTTTATAATATCTGAGTTTTACTGCTCACCGACAATTTTCTATGAATATTATGCTAATTGCTACACCACAAGATCACAATCCTAGAGAAAAAGTTCGGTTAATCCATTGGAAATTTCTAGGCACAATATTCCCGTAGGTTGCCATTACTTTCGGGAAGGAACAACCGTTAATCGAGCACCGTAAAGAGAACACAAAGCCTATGAGGTACATATATATTTTTCATATTGTTAATATTTCCTTCGTATTTCTATCTTTGTAGATGAGGATTATGAGAAGAGACAGTACAATGAGCGTGATACAGAAAGAACAATGCAAGGCCTCAAATGGGATGGTGCACCACTTCGGAAGGTGAGGACAGCTAGTAATTGTTCTGGTTTCAATGTCTCCCTGCTTATTTTAGGATGAATTAATCTACATATTATATCAATTATTAATTTTAATTAGTCGATCATCATCAAGTGCCATCTCCGCAACGAAGGTTGGCTGCAACGTATCTCCAACATCTCTTGTCTTGGTGGTGCACTCTGCTAGACTGTAACCTGTCCATCATGTAATGTTACTCTCCCACTTGTATCTCTGCCTACCTCTTGCTCGCTTCCCTTTGACTTTACCCTTAAGTAAGGTCTTCAGTAGGGTGTCATGTCTTTTAATGTGTCCAAAGTATTTTATTTGCCTGATCTTTATTAGTCGATAATTAATTTAAATATTCATGTTTCAGGATTAGGGTGTTTGTTGTGGATTAGGTACAAATTTATTTAGGGTGTTTTTTTATTTGTATTTGGTAATTTGTTACATCTGTCATATCCCATCCAATTTTCAATAAAACCCGTTTCCATGACTACATGTTTCCACATACATCATTGTCACCTTCAACTTTGTATTGTTTATGTGTCATTAGTGTATCTAGTGCCTCTGTGGTGGTAACATGTTTTTACTGTTTTCATTGTCTTTGACTGTTTGTTTTGTATATTCTTGAGAATATAATATCTTGTGTATTGTAATTTGTATGTTTTCATGTTTACACCTTAGCAACAGTCTGTTTTGTTCAAGTGAAACTTTCAAAAATCTGTGTTCTACATAAGTACTTAAAAAAAAACAACTATACTAGCACTATGGTTTCAAAGTCAGGGACAGACCTGCAAACGATGGATTACACAAATAAAAGCAACAAAAACAAACACATATGAAGCAAGCACAAAAAGCCATCTCCAGAGAACTCTTCTACCTCTGATGCTGCAAGGCATAAAGGGGTATAAAGCAAAAGGAAAGGAAAAGCTGTCAAAATAGAAAATGTATTGGTTTACCAAAATGATAGTATGTCTAAATGAAAGTTTGTCTGAATGAAAGTTTGTCTGAATGAAAGTTTTTATGAATGAAAGTTTGTCAGAATGAAAATTTGTCTGAATGAAAGTTTGTCTGAATGAAAGTTTGTCTAAATGAAAGTTTGTTTATATGAAAGATTTTCTGAATGAAAGTTTGAATAAAAGTTTTCCTGAATGAAAATTTGTCTGAACAAAAGTTTGTCTGAATAAAAGTTTGTCTGAATGAAAGTATGTCTAAATGAAAGTTTGTTTAAATGAAATTTTGTCTGAATAAAAGTTTGTCTGAAAGAAATTCTGAATGAAAATTGTCAGGATGAAAGTTTGTCTAAATGAAAGCTTGTCTGAATGAAAGTTTGTCTGAATGAAAGTTTGTCTAAATGAAAGCTTGTCTGAATGAAAGTTTGTCTGAATGAAAGTTTGTCTAAATGAAAGCTTGTTTAAATGAAATTTAGTCTGAATGAAAGTTTGTCTGAGTGAAATTCTGAATGAAAGTTTGTCTAAATGAAAGTTTGTCTGAATGGAAATGTGTCTGAATGAAAGTTTGTCTAAATGAAAGTTTGTTTATATGAAAGGTTTTCTGAATGAAAGTTTGAATAAAAGTTTGTCTGAATGAAAGTTTGTCTGAATGAAAGTTTGTTTAAATGAAATTTTGTCTAAATGAAAGTTTGTCTGAATAGAAATTTGTCTGAATGTAAATTTGTCTAAATGAAAGTTTGTCTAAATGAAAGTTTGTCTGAACGAAAGTTTGTCTAAATGAAAGTTTGTCTGAATGAAAGTCCGAGTGGCTTACCAGAAATAAAAAGAGTGTGTGTTGTTGATTCGAATAAGTTAAAGAAAATGTTCCAACAAGTTTTAATGTAAATGTTTTGCAAATGAGCCATTATAGCTGAAGCTACCTGCAAGAATTGTTATTTATTATGGATATCTGTTTCAAACAGATCTCTGCAAGCTTAGAGAGTATGTACGATGATGCATATACAATACAAATCGTTGCCTATGCAGATGTTCTCAACTTCAATTTTGTTGCTGGAATGCTACCTTTTTTGTTTAATCTCATTCAGGATGTAAGTATTACTAGTTTTAATTTTCATTTCTTTTTTTTTTTTAAAAAAGGTTTCAATATTCTGTCCCCCCTTAATTTCCATTTCTCTTTCCCCCCCTTCCAATCATGACATTGCTCATTGGTGGCCTCCAACTCGCTGCTTTTGTCCTCATGTTGTTTTTCACATACGCCCTTACACAATATTCAATTTGTGTGTTTGATCTGTGTTTCAAGAGCCCATGGACTGCTGGATCAGCAACCAACCAACCAACCATCTGTGTTCACTTTTTTCATCTTTTGCATTGGAATTTTATTTGATCTGATTTATCACCTTAACAGGTGATTTTTCCATCACTTTGGTTATCTCATTTCCATGAATCTATGGGAATTTCTGTGTGTCAATGGTGTGTGCTCATTTTGAACATCAACAATCGCTTGAGATTCTCTCATTACTTGGAGCATCCTGCTGTAAGAAGGACTCTCCAAATAATCATTTACAAACAGAAACTATGGAACACCTAGAATCATATATGAGACAGGCGCTCATTGATGCCGCCGCGTTTAAGAGTGCCAATGAGTGCCTGTCTCGTGTATGATTCTAGTTGTTCCATAGTTTATGTTTGTTTCGTGTCACATGTATGTCGTCATTTTTGTATATTCCTTGTCTGGTGTCATTTCACCTCTTCTGGTCATTCTATATTACACATGCCAATGTGAATTTCCATATCCTTCATCATCATCATCAGGTGCCATGCCGGGTGGCGTAGGCGGTCATGGCTCTCCACAGCTCTCTATCCACAGTATTATGTATCAAAGTCGTTGTTGTTTCTTTGCCGTGCCAGGTTGTCAAACTGTCTAATATTTTCTCACGTTGTCACCCTCTGTCTCTGGTGCCTTCAATCTTGCCTGTTGTGATTATGTTTTCTAAACCTGCCTGTCTCATGAAGTGGCCAAAGAAAGAAGATTGCCTTTTTCTTATATTCTTGATTAAGGGCCGTTTCACATTTAACTCTTTTAACACCTCTACATTAGTTTTTCTGGCAGTCCATGGTATTCTCAGCATTCTTCTGTAGAACCACATTTCTGTTGCCTCCAATCTCCCACTTTCCAGTTTGTTTATTGTCCAAGACTCGCACCCATATGTTAGTATAGGGGTTATATAGCACTGCAGAACTCTATTTCTCACCTCTAATGACAAGGTCATATTACACAGTATATTTTTCATTTTTCTGAATGTTGTTTTTGCCTGTCCTATTCTGCATCTTATTTCTGTTGAACTTCTTCCATCTGCTGTAATAATTGTACCTAGATATTTGAATTGGTGGACCTGTTTTAATACTATATCATTCACTATGATCTTGCAAGGTGTGTTATTTTCTTTCTTTGAAATAACCATTACTTCTGTTTTCTTGATATTTAGGAAGAGGCCTTTCTCTTTGCTTTCTGTGACTACTACTTTAATTAAGTTTTGAAGGTCTTCCTCACTTTTTGCAATCAGAACAGTGTCATCCGCATATCTCAAATTATTTATGTTATGTCCTCCCACTGATATTCCTGGGATATCTACTATTGTCCATATCCTTACTGTCCGTTTTCTGTTGTATGTTTTAATTTTGTTTAAATTTTTGTCTTGATAAAGGCCTTTTGCTCGAAACGTCAATTTGTGTGTGTTATGTGTGTCTTTAGTGATTAGCAAAACTTTATTACCCTATTCCCAAAACACTTATTATAGCTCTAATATGTGGAAAGTCACCACATGTTTAATTATTTCCCTTGTCTATGTTTGTAAATTTCATGTTCATAATTTAATAATTGAAATTTTTAGTTATTTAGGGTTGGGATTAGGGTTAGTTATGTAAAACACAACTATCGTATCCCAAACAATAAAATAAATTAATATTTAAATTATTAAATGATCAACATGACATTTGCAACCATAGGCAAGGGAAATAACTCAACTATGTGGCGGAGTCTACTTGTACTGTACCGAAATGTTTGTTATTTTTGTGTCACTTTAGGCACAGACTCCCATATGTATTTGCTCCTCTCAGTCAACTGCCATACTTTATGATTTTTAATATGATTTATACAAACCTTAGTGTCGTACTTCTTGTATTTTCAGCAACAGAGTGGTACACCTCTGACAGTCAGGAAAACACATGAAGTAGTTACAGTAAGATATTACCATGTATTGATCTGTATGATTGGTGTTACCTAATGTTTATACATTTTTTGGGAGGTTTTGCTTGGAAATATCAGCTTCACTTCCTCATTTTTGGGAGGTTTTTCTTGGAAATACCAGCTTCATTTATTTATTTTTTGGGAGGTTTTTCTTGGAAATACCAGTTTCATTAATTTTTTGGGAGGTTTTTCTTGGAAATACCAGCTTCATTTATTTATTTTTTGGGAAGTTTTTCTTGGAAATGCAAGCTTCACTTACTTTTTTTTGGGGAGATTTTTCCTGGAAATATCAGCTTCACTTTCTCTTGTTGGGAGATTTTTCTGGGAAATACCAACTTCACTTCCTCTTTTTTTAAATGGTGTATTACTTTTTCTCAAACTCAGAAGACATCCATTCTTGACAGGGGAAGTGGTGGCATTATTTTGCAGTAGGTTCTAAGCAAGACCAATGTCTGCCTCTGCAAGCTAAGTCTAGTCCAAAAGGTACTTAGTATTCCTAGTGATGACAAGAGACTGGGACAGCTGGTTTTACATGAAGCCAAAATTATCACACCACTTAGCATGACAAAGTGTTACACTGGATGCATTATGATTTAGGAATGAATTTGATAGCGGAGTCTGACAGAGGCATCTGGGCACATGATTTGACATGACCATAAAGTGGAGTCTCGCAGAGGCACCTGGCCATAAAGTGGAGTCTCACAGAGGCACCTGGGCACATGATTTGATATGACCATAAAGTGGAGTCTCACAGAGGCACCTGGCCATAAAGTGGAGTCTCACAGAGGCACCTGGGCACATGATTTGATATGACCATAAAGTGGAGTCTCACAGAGGCACCTGGGCACATGATTTGATATGACCATAAAGTGGAGTCTCACAGAGGCACCTGGCCATAAAGTGGAGTCTCACAGAAGCACATGGGAACATGATTTGATATGACCATAAAGTGGAGTCTCACAGAGGCACCTGGCCATAAAGTGGAGTCTCACAGAAGCACCTGGGCACATGATTTGATATGACCATAAAGTGAAGTCTCACAGAGGCACCTGGGCACATTAATTGACATGACCATAATTGGAGTCTCACAGTAACATCTGGGCACATGAATTTACATGACCATAAAGTGGAGTCTGACAGAGGCACCTGGGCACATGAATTGACATGACCATAAAGTGGAGTCTCACAGAGGCACCTGGCCATAAAGTGGAGTCTCACAGAAGCACATGGGAACATGAATTGACATGACCATAAAGTGGAGTCTCACAGAGGCACCTGGGCACATGATTTGATATGACCATAAAGTGGAGTCTCACAGAGGCACCTGGGCACATTAATTGACATGACCATAAAGAATATAAAATAGAAACAGTGAAAACATTTTGTAAATATTGTGTACTAATGACTATTAGAGATTGTTTAAATGGTACACTGTTCCTGCCTTCAACATCCAGACCAAAAGTGCCTTATCATCATCTACTTCAGTGTTTCCCTAACTTATTTTAACCATGCCCCACCTAAGTCTTTCTAAAATTCTGATGCCTCCTTATATAACATATACATTTCTATTTTAATATTTCAAAATTGAATTATTCCCGAAATGAAGCCTAATCACTACTTGTTTAGGTCACAAGACTTTGGTTTTAGGAAGAAATCAAAAGAAATCAAAATTATTAAGAATAACATAGTAAGTAAATCTTCAAAACATATAGCCTAATAGACAACTAAAACTCAAGTACATAATGGATTTTTTTTATTTGTCCCCCTGAATAATTAAATTGCCCCCCCCCCCCAAGCAATCAGTCCATGGGCCCCAATTTTGGAAAGTACCAATCTTTTTAGTTGATGAATAGTTAAATACCCAGCATGAGCAGGTAATTGAAGTTCTACAGCTTCTTTGGGAGTGAAAGATCACAACAACCAACTCCCATTCTGTTTAGTTCATATTGTTAACAGTACATCATGTCATATTTATATATTGAAAGACTACATCAAGTTCGATAAGAATTCCTTCCATATGTTGAAAACCAAAAATAAACATTTCCCTTTTTCACGCCATTGAGGTGTATTGGGGAATACGGTAGGCTCGTATTTTTTGTTAACCCAGCATACCTGGGAATCAAGTAGCCAGAATCAAGCCAGCTGCCTTTATTTTTCCATAAGTATTTCCTGGATCGACCTAGTTGGTGATATACAAATATATTTTCAGGTGGACTGGAAATTGAACCTTGGATTACCCGAACAGCAAACCATTTCACTAACAATTGAGCTACTGTGGATCCCTAAGTCTATCCTAACTACATCAAGAACTCCTCCACCATGTACATCTAATCAAAATGTTTTATGTGAAATTATTTTCCAACTATCGAGAACATGCAGATTTGTCTCTTGTCTTGGTGGTGCACTCTGCTAGACTGTAACCTGTCCATGTTGTGATGTTACTCTCCCACTTGTATCTCTGCCTAACTCTTGCTCCCTTCCCTTTGACTTTACCCTCAAGTAAGGTCTTCAACAAGGTGTCATGTCTTTTAATGTGCCCAAAATATTTTATTTGCTTGATCTTTATTTCCCTTAATAATTCTTTCTTCATATTAAGTGTCTTTAGCACCTATTTGTTTTCTTCTCTTTCCATGATGTTCTCCCTATTCTTCTATATATCCACATCTCAAAGACATCAATTCTGTCTTCTAATTGTTTGTTTATTGTCCATGTTTCTGAGCCATACATTTATGCTGATGCTAGAGATGTTTTCAATGTTAGTTTATATACATACACATATACATATGCATATACATACACATACACATACACATACACATATACATATATATATATATATATATAGTAGCCATCTTTCCATTTGTCAGACATTGCATGAGATCAAAGAATTTATTGTGCCTGGTGGTGTGCCAGACAAGAATAGACAGAAACTGTTAAGGAATCTCAGAGTAAGTCTCTGTTAAATGTTATTTTTTTGTACTGTGCTGTTAAAATGTCATACAAATTTCATGAAACTAAGTATAATATGAAATTAAATATAAAGCACGAAGGGGAACAACCGAGAATACAAAACGGAACAAGGGCAGTAATCAGTGTTGTGAGCAAGTAGTGTTTTATTACAACTGAGAGCCACTGTTGATGTGTATGCACATTGCACTTCAACCAGGTTCTATTGCTTATGTTGTAGATTTTTCATAGAGAGACAGAGGCTGCATACCTTCATGAATTTGAGTGTTCCTATAGGCCGATCTTTAAGAGGAGAAGTCTTCTTCCTCTGTGCACTCAAGTCTCACAACCAACTTGGAGTCTTTTAGTAATTGGTTGGTTGCTGATCCAGCGGTCTATGGGCTCATGCCCTTTGACCCAATGCCATTAAATGGCATTATATTGCTGGGAAGTCTGTGGATTTTCGGCCACTCCGGGACAGAGCCAAAGAATAACTATCACACCTCCAGGAAGGTAGGTTTCAACCTATGCACTGCTCTGAGCCACTGTAGCCAAGATAGAATTCACTGTGCTCATTCCCCGCCACAAAATGACCACTGGTTATGCCGAACTTCTCTATTGCTCTAGGCATGCAACCAAATGTTCAAGTCAAAATGATTGTTACGTCCTGAGTCACTGAGCCTCTATGATGGGTCTCAGCCATAGGAAAAACAGTGCTGTCAGTTTCCTCCTCCCCAGTGCTGCACAGTACATCTTTGGCTCCCTCCCAACCACAGAGGGTACATACATATATTTCAAGTAAACATGAAACACAATTCAACAACAAAATAACAGCACAAGGAGCATAATTGTATAGATGACGTGCCATGAAGCTTCTATAAGAAGATAACCTCAATATAATGGAATGTCATCTACTAAGGTGTTCTGTTGCATGGGTGGTTTGTCTAGTGGGTCATTGGTGAGACCCACAGATGCAACCACATGCATGTCTTTTAGTAGTAGTGTTATATATTAAAACTTATAATAAAGGGTAGCCTGGAGCAGTGATGAACACTTTTCACTTGTTTGCATATTCTGCTAAATAGACTTAACTATGAGAGACCAAACTGGCAGCAGTGTGTAGCTTATCCATCCAATAATAGTGAGGGTATTAACAACATACAATTACGTTTAGTCTGTAGAATGATATTTTATGAGCATGAGTAAAACGCCACCATAGCCCCATATTTTGGGGCAAACATGAGCAGGCAAAAATAATTACGAAATCAATGGATAATTGGCAAAAACAGTAAAATAACAAATAACGTCACTTCCTATCTTAACATAGTCCGTCACTTTGTGGGAAAATTATAAAACACAAAGACTAGGGCTATGTATCTTTATGTAACTTAATACGAAAAAATGATAAAAGCAAATATGAAAAAAAAATTAATACAAAGAATGGATGCTTAGATCCGTTTTGAAACTATAATAACGTGTTCGTGTGCTCTATAATGTGTTAACTATAATTTTGACTTTCATGCATCTATGACCAGCGGAGATCGTACATCTATTACCAGCGGAGATTGTGCATCTATGACCGGCGGTTATTGTGCATCTATGATTGGTAAAGTTTGTGCATTTATGACCGGCGGAGATCGTACATCTATGACTGATGGAGATTGTGCAACTATGACTGGCGGAGAATGTGTATCGTGACTGGCGATGATTGTTTATCTATGAGCAGCGGAGATCGTGCAACTATGATTTGTGAAGATTGTTAAAACCTGGAATTTCGGGATCTCTGGTTTCAGGGGTTAGCATCTAGTTTTTCATCATTCTATTAAAAAATCATAAGAGTGAGTATTGCTGCTTCCTGTACTGTTATTATAATGTCTATTTGATTCTTACCAGGTGATTGATCTGCTAGTCAAGCTTCTACAGTGTCCAATCAGAGAAGGAGATGAACAGTTGCATTTGATTCGTATCTTCAAAGAAGCATATGATGTCCTTCATGCTTACATGCTGGGCATGAGTCGTAAAAATGCTCTCTACATTGCCAAATACATTGACTTCTTTCAGACTCAGTTTACACAGAAGGTAAAACCACAGCTTCATATTCTCATTATTTCTATTATTTTTGTCCTATAACAGATATTCACCCAGTGCCTAATTGGTTAGCATGGTAGTGCTTTAGGCTAAGGAAGTAAACCTGTAGAGAAAGTCTGGAGTGGAGACCCTAAGACAGTTGATAGTGCATTAAACCACCTTCTGGCATCTCCTGCTTGTTTCCAAGTGTATTAGCATAGCCATTCTTTTGGAACTAATTAACTAAGCCAAGAAAGGGATTAGTGCAAATAGGCAAGGCACTTTCTCCAAAAAAACTGCCTAAACAGTCATGTGTTTAATGTAGTTACTATGTCTTGGCAATTTACACTGGCCTATTTCATGACTGTCTGTAAAGACTCAAAAGTCCATCATCTAAACAGATGTAAGAAAAAGGAGTTCTACAATACTACACAGTCACTTTTCTCACATGGAAGTGAATCATGGACAATAGATAAACAAATTTGAAAGTAGATCTCAATGAATGTAGTTCTTTAAAATAATGATCACCCTTATGTTATTGGGGCCCGAAAGGAGAGCAAAGAATAGCAACACTGTTGCCTTCTATACACGTTGCAAGAGCTGGCTATGGAGGTTTTCGGGGTGAAATTGACTGTTTCATCCTGTAGAAGTCAAAATGACCAAGAAGCCATGCTGATTTCAGATGTGTCAGACTGAAAGTTGCGAGTGGTTTATATATTACAGAGTGTAAAACTCACCTGTATGAAGAAACCTCAAAAGAATTGTCTTACTTGCAAGAGACAGTAGAAGCTGCTTACAAAATATGATAACTTGTCATAGAAAGAAATATCCTTTTCCTTCTTTTGTTTTTCTCTCATGCACTTTCTAGTTATTACTTAAATATTAATATTGATAAGATTTATATGCTTTTAAAATTACTGCACACTGATAGAATTTAAACTACAGTTTGCTATTTTTCAGAATATATAATCAAATGTCATTGGACATATCACCACTGATTTAGACTTATATTATTGTGTATCTTAACCCAGGGAGGAATAGGTTTGAATGTGGCACAGATGATAGTTGAGCTGATCAGAGACAAGAGAAAAATTGTTGACCGCATCACTCAGCACCACATAGAGACCTTCATACAGCTGCTGCTGAACAATCCTGTAAGTCAGTGATTTAAGAGTTGTTACATTTATGTCTTAGAAATCATATAAAATCATTCAATAAAAATAAAACCCATAACCCTTCAGGGTCGTAGGGGTACCACATTGGAAGCTTCAGCACACAGAGTCCTCCAGCGAATTCTATCCTCAGCGATGCGGATGAGTGTGGAAATATCTAGCCCTGTCCATTCCTTGATGTTGTCTGTCCATGTCTTTATTTGTCCTCCTCTGCTTCTTCCACCCTCGACAGTTCCCTGCAGTATTGTTTTTGACAAGGAATCGTGCCTGCATACATGTCCGAACCATGCTAGTTTTCGTCATTTCACTATTGAAAGCAATGGCTCCTGGATACCTGCACACATCTTTACTTTATTTCTTACGTACACATTGGTCTTATGTTCCCTATAGGAAATTCGTAGAATTCTTCTGTAGCATTTATACTCGAAAGCCTGTAATCTTCTCTCCATGTCCGCAGTGAGTGTCCAACTCTCACAACCATACAACACAACGGAAAGCACCAGCGACCTATACAGTTTCATTTTCACTCCAACACTGATGTTGCTTTTCCAAATCACAGTTAGCCTTCACAAGGACGCTAAAGCCATCCCCAGCCTTATTTTTAGTTCTGCTTTGCATTTACCATCGCTGCATATACTGGATCCGAGGTATGTGAAGGTATTCACCTCTTCAAGCATATAAAATATAATTGTGCCATTATAGTCTATCTATCTATGTAATTGTACTTTACAGAATGTTGACCTCACCACCACTCTGTGTGCCTCTCGGTTTTGTGGAAGCTGCCCAACTTCTTCCAGTATCATGTTCAGAAGGTCTTTGATATCCTGTGTTCATTTTAGTCTTGGTCTGCCTATTGTTCTCTTTCCTAGAACTGTTCCCTCCATGATTAATTTTTCTAAACCATTGTGTCTCTTTATATGCCCGGAATATGTTAGCTTGCGTTTTTTGATAGTTTTAGGGAGCCATTCTTCTTCTAGTCTTTACGGACATTTACGATGGTTTGTTTTTCTGTCCATGATATTCTTAGGACATTTTTATAACATTTAATTTTGAATGCCAATATTCTCTTTTCCATTGCAGATATCCTTGCCCATGTCTCACAACCATTTGTTGCCACTGGAAAAATATTGCTTCTTATTAGTTGTAGATTTGTTTTTCTGTTTACCCATTGCCGTAGATTTTTCAGTTGTGATGTTTTTTGTAGGGCCTTTGCTAATCTCTTTCTGATCTCTGCACAGCAATTTCCTTTGGTGTTGATGATTGACCTGAGATATTCAAAGTTTCTGACATTTTCTAGTTGTTCTTTGTCATGAATTTCTTGGCATTGTATACATCTCAGTAATTCTCCATTTCTTTCTGAACTGGTTTCTGTCACTTAATATTTACCATCCTTGATGTGCAGCCCAATATTGGGCCTTTCCAACTCCTGCCTTTAACAGTTAAAGCCCCCAACAACCTGAGGTAAACTAGAAAAAAGATGTTTCCAATATGAAATATGAACTTACCAAACTTCTGAATCAATACGTTATCTTTCACTCGAACTTATCAGCTTTGTAGAGAATCCAATTATAAACACAAAAATGTATAGTACCTAAGCATAGTGCTTGAGTTATCTTTGTTATTCACGAAATAGCATCATAAAGTACTCTTGAATACAAAGTATTCTATTATAAAATAACTAACTTACCTATTATCGATTGAGATAAACTTCTAAATTCTAATGTCAGAATTGCTATAGGACATAATGCTTGTTAAAAGTTGCTTTCATTGCTACATTTCATTGCTACATTTCATTGCTATATTTTCAGAACTATCACTTTCTTGATTTGCTACAAGTACTCTGTGTCTGTGATCAAGTGGCTATCCCCAACAACCAAAGCTACATTGTTCAGCAGTGGCTTCGCACATACAAGGTAACTCCTTAATTTAAGCTTTGATAGATGTAATGACAGCAGCTCTCACTCAAGTGGTCCCATTGAGATAAACTCCACATGAAGATGGGGCTTAGTCCAGACAACAGAGGCTGGAAAAAAAGATTGGTCTGGCCATCCTTAACATTGAGCAGGACCACAGTCCTGACCAAGAAATCACTGGTTCTGAAGTAGGAGATGCCAGGGGCAAGAGACACACCCAGAAACCATGGTGTCATGCAACACAACTAGGTGACATGTCTTCACTCATCTCAAGGGATCCTATCAGACTCCTTGAGTATGCTGCACAAGATAGAAAAGTGCATGATAGCAAAGTAGTGGGTCACTCATCTCAACAATGCCCACAGCATCACATGGATCTACTGCCAGGTCATGCAGGAGTCAGAGGCAATGGAAGGGCTGAGACATTGGCAGGCAGTGTTGTAGTAAATGGGGCTGTCATGGATACACTAGAACATGATGGAGTTGAGACTGAAAGAGATAATGTATATGTTCAGAGCATGATGGTTGTGTCAAGGGGAGAAGAGAGAAATTGCATATGTGGAAAGATCTGACTACTGCTGACTGGAACACTGAAATCATACACCTTTAGATGAATGTAGATTGAGGTAGTTGCAGCAGTCCTTCAATGGGTTCCTGACAGTGAGGATTGTTACCGGTGCCATAGATGTGTTTTTTTATAAGGGGGTGTGGAGCTTACCTAAAAAAAAAGCTTATCCTTGGCTTTTGTTGATAATTTATTCATTTCCATGAGATTTTTGTGAATATGTTATGGGGATTGGGTTGCGTTCCTTTAGCACGAGTGCGGCTACTTTATTCATCAATATTTCCCCTTCTCCGGTTAGCAAGCTGCAAGTATATTTGATGCTTTGGACCTCCATTGTTAGGTACAGTTCAATTAATTAAAAATCCCCAATTTTTAATATTTTTTTACCATATTTAATAAATCTGGTATTTTATTCAATTGACTACCTTTTCCTGCAGTTTTAGTTGCAACCATGTGTTAACTGTCATTTAAATATCGATATTTTCGCAATATATTGACAATTTCAAGCAAAACCATCGCCATTACAGAGAATTGGGTTTTTTTTAGACTTTTATTTTATCAAATTTTCATTAAAATTATTATGGATTGTGATTCAAATGATTATTTATGGAGAGATAAGTTATTTCCACACTCGAAAATCAGTTACACCATGCTGTTTTATCTAATTTGATATTAAAACATCAACCAAGTTCAAACGATACATTTACAGATTAGATCTAGGTTTATAGAAGAATTTTAAGACATACCTGTAGGTTTAATCCTTTTAATCCTTGAAATTATAACAATAATTCCATGAATGGCGTGTGAATGTTGTGTTAATTCGGTCTATCTAATACTTTTTCCACTCCAGAATATTTACAAATAATGTTGAAAATGTTCTTCATACATTTGTATTATCATTTTAAATGGCGAAATTTGCTGGGGTTTTGTGGAAATTCATCTTTGAGACTGTCTTACATGTCTTGTATCACACACACACATACAAAACCTACACCAATATATTCATAATTCAATTCTTTATTTATATGTGCAAAAATTATTTAAATATCTCTAACAGGAGAAAAGTTATCACGATTTCAAAACAGCCACCATTACGTAACATTTCCAAAAATTAATTCAGCGGCAGGAGAGAAATTACGTAATTGTAAACACAGAGTACTAAAGGTTAGCCTGCTTTTTGGCTTGCTAATATTAAATGTCATATTCTGATTACCTGAGAGGGAATGAAGTTGAATTCTTCCACTTCCCCTCTTCCCCCCCCCCCCATATTTATCTACAGGCTTGGTTGCTGTCCAGCTCTGCGTCTCACCACTTGTATCTCTGCCTACCTCTTGCTCGCCTCCTTCGACTTTACCCTCAAGTAAGATCTTCAACAAGGTGTCATGTCGTTTAATGTGACTCAATATTTTTATTTGCTTGATCTTTATTTCCCTTAAAAATTTTTTCATATTAAGTTTTGTTAGACCATCTTTGTTTTCTTCTCTTTCCATGATGTTCTCCCTATTCTTCTATATATCCACATCTCAAAGGCATCAATTCTGTCTTCTAATTAAACAGGAAGTACTGCATTGAAATAAAACTGATGTAGAGTCTGCAAATTCCCCTCCCCCCCCCCCCCAAAAAAAAACAACAACAAAAAACAACATAGCCCCTATTCACAGACAACAAAAGTCATCCTTGACAGTGAAAGTTTTAAGACTAATATAACTTCATATTTTCCTATTTTGCCCATAGAAAAAATAAATTTCTATTTTATTCTAACAGAGTAACATTTACCTGTTGAACAGAGGGCAGAACATCAACAAAAGACCTAACATTGTCTACATTTCAGTCAGTGGTGGAGTGGATTGGGTGGCACTGCATGAGTTTGTAGATGTATGTTTGTATGCATATTAGCTTTATTTGACGCACTGTCTGGCTTTCTTTCTATCTAGCCTTTTATCAATCTGTCTGTATGTCCGAATTTATGTATATCTTTTTCCTTAACCTGTTAGCTTCTACTCATGAAGTTACTCATTCCTCTCTCTGACTGCTAAAGATAAAAACACATTTTTTGTTTTCATATCCCCTTATTGCTAAAAATGATTTCACTTTGAGGTACATTACAGGAAGCAGTGGTCACATTTTAATTTAATGAAACACATACATTATTTAACGAAACGAAATATTGATAAAGACGCGTTTCCCAGTTGCTAAGTCTGCTGGCAAATCCAGCAATTTTTCCATGCTATGTCTCTTTTCAGAATGTAACATCAAAGTGGATGGGATCAGTCTGAAGCAAATCAACAAATTTCAACACGTTTGGGTGCATTAATAACATCAGGCGGAAGATGTATTAAAGAAGTCAAATGTAGAATTGCCCAGGCAAAGGCAACATTTCGCAAGATGACGACCGTCCTATGTAATATATCTTTGTCAATTGAAGTGAGAGAAAAAAAATTTCTTAGAAGTAATTTAGAACCAATTCTGATTTATGGAAGTGAAGCTTGGACACTCAGTGTAACAGTGAAAAATTATTTTGAAACAGCAGAGATATGGTTTTATAGAAAAATGTTAACAACACTATGTACAAATAAAAAGCGTAATGAAGATATCTTGAAAAAAGTTAATTTAAAAAGAGAGATGCTTACTCACATCAGAAAGAGATGGTCCACATCTTTTGAACATACTATGAGAAGAGGAAAGATGAAACACATTGTAACAACAGTCAATTTCAAGAGAAAGAGGGGTAGAAGAAGACCAAGAGAGAAGATGCTTGATTGGTTGGTTGTTGATTCAGCGGTGCATGGGCTCATTCCCTTTGACCCAATTCCATTGTGTAATATATTCATGTGTTTGTGAACTGTTGTTTTGATCCATATATCTGGCCCTGGAAGAAGATGCTTGACAACCTAGCATTGTGGCATGGAAGAACATCAGTATCGGAAATGATTGACACAACACAAAGTAAAAAGCTGTGGAAAGACATAATAACCAACACCACATGGCACGGACCATAAGAAGAATGGTCTTTATATGCTGAAAAAATCTCAGCTTTCTTGTTGTTTAAACATCAACCCTCTACAACACTTATGTTCCTATCACTTAGTTCTACTTTGATAAAGTTAAATACTAAGGTAAATAGAGCTTAGTTCTACTTTATAAAGTTAAATACTAAGGTAAATAGAGCTTAGTTCTACTTTAATAAATTAAAATACTAAGGTAAATAGAGCTTAGTTCTACTTTAATAAATTAAAATACTAAGGTAAATAGAGCTTAGTTCTACTTTAATAAATTAAAATACTAAGGTAAATAGAGCTTAGTTCTACTTTAATAAATTAAAATACTAAGGTAAATAGAGCTTAGTTCTACTTTAATAAATTAAAATACTAAGGTAAATAGAGCTTAGTTCTACTTTATAAAGTTAAATACTAAGGTAAATAGAGCTTAGTTCTACTTTAATAAATTAAAATACTAAGGTAAATAGAGCTTAGTTCTACTTTAATAAATTAAAATACTAAGGTAAATAGAGCTTAGTTCTACTTTATAAAGTTAAATACTAAGGTAAATAGAGCTTAGTTCTACTGAAATACAGTTAAATACTAAGGTAAATAGAGGCTTATTCAATGAAACCTGCATAATTTCTGTACAACACACAAGAACATATGTACTTAGTTGACATGTATGCTTCTGTTCCTACATTCAGTCTGTGTAATGTAATTCTGTACAACATAGAACATATGTACTTAGTTGACATGTATGCTTCTGTTGCTACATTCAGTCTGTGTAATGTCATTCTGTACAACATAGAACATATGTACTTAGTTGACATGTATGCTTCTGTTCCTACATTCAGTCTGTGTAATGTCATTCTGTACAACATAGAACATATGTACTTAGTTGACATGTATGCTTCTGTTCCTACATTCAGTCTGTGTAATGTCATTCTGTACAACATAGAATATATGTACTTAGTTGACATGTATGCTTCTGTTCCTACATTCAGTTTGTGTAATGTCATACATATGTCTCGTAAATACAGAATACAACAGAACAGTATGACCCAGAAAAGAATGAGTTCTTCATTCATCAGCTGGACTTGATGAAAGCTTTCTGTTTTGTGAGTATTTCTATCGTTTATTGTGTATAATTTCATCATTTTTACCCTCATCTGTTGTGTATAATTTACGAGGATGTTGCCCTGCGTATTGCTCATGCCAGTGCGGCATTCAGGAGCCTTCGTGCCAATGTCTGGATCAGGTGTGGTCTCAGTTTGACAATTAAGTTGGGCATGTACCACGCAGTGGTTCTACTAAAACTGTTTTATGCTGCATCTTGCTGGACTGTCTATGCGAGACACGCTAGACAGCTTAACTCTTTCCACCTTCGGTGCCTATGAAACCTCATGGGAGTACGTTGGCAGGATCGAGTACCAGACACGGAAATTGTTCAGAAGTCCCATATGCAAAGCATCCATGTCCTGCTGAGTCCCAACTCCGCTGGACTGCGACATCGTCTGTATGCCAGACAAGCGCCTTCCAAAGAGATTATTCTATGGGGAGCTGTGCAAAGGTAAACATTCAGCAGAGGGGAGAAAAAAGTGCTTCAAGAATCACCTAAAAAACTCTTTCAAGCACTGCAGCATTGATCCTAACTCCTAGAGACTACAGCACTTGATCGCTCAGCTTGACAACCCAGGTCACTGCTGGCATCACTAATTTTGAAAAAGAAAGAACACTGCATGCAATCTACAAGCACAAGAAGTGGAAAGACAAATCCGAAAACTCTCCTACCCCGAACATCAGTGCTCCTGCATGCACTCCAGTAGAACTTTCTGGGCAGGAATTGGATTCATCTGGCATCTACGAACTCCCAAACCAAATTAGATAATTACCAATATTTAAAAAAAAAATTGGCCATTGCATTTATTGTTTGTCATGCCATGCTCATCTTCGCTTGCGAAGGAGGCACATTATCATATTTTCATCATTTCTGCCCTCATGTATTGTTTTAAAACTGTCTACCACATTCCGTGTTTCTGTTCTAAATTACACACAAGTTGTTTTACAATTGTGTACCACATGACATGTTTCTTTGCTAAATTATAAATTGTAAATGTTAATTATTCTCAGGGTCGCAATGATTTTTCTATTCACACAATTACTCGAGAATTTGGTTACATTACCTGGGAAGATGCATTCTTGTGTATTCAATCGGATCTTCTTCCAGATTCCATCCGAGCCAAGTTTACAGAAATCATCATAGGTGAGTGACAGTTTGGGAAAGACAGAATTATAGAAATTAGAAGATGTTATTAATCCTCTACCTGCTATGATGCTCTTGTTCTTGGTAACCTTTCCCAGTTGTATTAAATTGTTTCCTCAGTGAATTTCACCCTCTGCTGTTGTTTTCTCTATTCCTACAAAAATAACAAATATTTCACTGCGCTGACCTTTTATCAGTCAGTCAGTTCCTCTTTTGCCAAGTTTGGCACATAGGGTGGATTTCATAGTTCTCCATGCCTGTCTGTCAGTTGCCAAGGTCTTGTGCATTTATGCCTGTTGATTTTAATTCATTCAGAAATGTTTTTCTGAGTGTTGTTTTTGGTCTTCCCTGTTTTCTTTCCCTCTGTTTTCTTTCACGCGCACACACACACACAAAAAAGATATATATATTGTATCGTGCCTGCATACATGTCCAAACCATGCTAGTTTTCATATATATATCACACATATATACACACCTACATATGCATACACACACACACATATATATATATATACATACACATAGTTTGTCTCTCCCATCATATAATCAATCTCCCATCATTTCTGTATTATGTATCCACCCCAGGTTTGTTTGTAGATGTCGGAAACAACTACTCTGTATTGGATAATCCAAACATATGCTTTGTGTATGAGTATGTGGGTTCCAAAGATGCTGAGACAGACCACAGTCAATATGTGAGTAATTATCTTTTACCGAGCTGGTTGACTATGCAGTAAATAGTTGTGCTGATTTGACTTTATAAGTATTTTGTTACCACCAATTAGAAATGTAGAGTCCTCGGAGTAACAATAAGAGATAGAATCAAGAACAAAAAATAAGAAGACTAACAAACACAATGCCAATCTTGGATTACATCAGAAGACAACAGATTAAGTGGTTATCGCATGCTTCCAGACTACCATCAGAAAGTGTCCCTCAAAAAGCATGACCATACAGGCACAATGGATACAAAGCCAGGGGCAGACGATGGATAACAGAAAAAATATAGTCGACGAAAAAAAACATATATGAAAAGCACACAAAAAAGACATGGAAATGAGAAACATGGAAATCTATGATATCCACCCTATGTGCCATCTTTGATCCTAGATGAATAACTAACTAACACAAAAATAGCCATTTCCCTAGTGAACTCTTCTACCCTTGGCGCTGCAGGGCATAAAGGGGTATACAGCAAAAAAAAGAAGAGAACAAGAAAAAAGTTATAATATTGTATAATATAAACTGTCTATTCTTTCAGGGTACCATATATCACGTCTTCATAACCATTCCCACCAAAGACGGATGTGTTGGGCCATTGGCGCAAATAAAATGGCAACACAACG
This sequence comes from Meghimatium bilineatum, assembly GCA_034231615.1. NCBI lineage: Eukaryota > Metazoa > Mollusca > Gastropoda > Stylommatophora > Philomycidae > Meghimatium > Meghimatium bilineatum. Next base: position 18,914,508 of record CM067310.1, read on the forward strand.
CATTTTCATTCTCTGGACTATATTCAACTGGAAATCTTGTAGGACCATTGTCCTGTTGCAAGAGAAATCCAGTGGGAGTTTGAGAATGAACGCTGAAGAAGAAGAATAACCATTCATTCTCAAACCCCTGCAGATTAGCTGATAACCATTAGCAGGATGTAGTCCAGAGAGCAGAATGCATTGTCATTTTTCACAATGTGACTGTAATATCTGCTCTTTCAGTCGGACACATTCAATTTCAGCATGCTTGTGAATCACTTTCCCCCTCTATGGGATGGAACATCCATAGCCTCAAACTTAACCTTTTTAGTCACCTTCAACGACATGCGTTGTTAGTAACGGTGTTGCTATTCTTTGCTCTCCTCTCGGGACCTGGCAATACACACACCTGTGATCTGGATTTAACAGTGCTCAATGCTTTTCTACCGAACATAGCTTAAAGTAAGCTTAGCAATCGCAACATATTTACACAATAACTGTATTTCTGATTCTGAATTTTCTTCTGACTCATTTTCTGGGTTCTTTGTTTTTAGCTTGTAAGATTTGAAGGCTATCACGTATGTGCAGCATCAGACAACTGCCATTGAGTCAACTTGAGGACCATCACAAACAATAAACCATTATCTTGTGCTATTCATCCATTGACGATGACCAGTCAGCTCAGACTGAGATGATGATGATGTTTGTGGTGTGTCTGACTGTGACTAATGAGCTCTATGTGTAGTTGTCAACTAGTACGGATCTTTCATAGTTACGGATTTCGGCGGGGAAAAAAAAACGGCTTAGAAAAGTAATTTGGTAAATCTTCAGTAATTACCACTCATGTGCATGGTTATATCACACAAACACTTATTAAATCTTAAGTAATTACTGCGGACATGGAGAGAAGATTACAGGCTTTCGAGTATAAATGCTACAGAAGAATTCTACGAATTTCCTATAGGGAACATAAGACCAATGTGTACGTAAGAAATAAAGTAGAGATGTGTGCAGGTGTCCAAGAGCCATTGCTTTCAATAGTGAAACGACGAAAACTAGCATGGTTCGGACATGTATGCAGGCACGATTCCTTGTCAAAAACAATACTGCAGGGAACTGTCGAGGGTGGAAGAAGCAGAGGAGGACAAATAAAGACATGGACAGACAACATCAAGGAATGGACAGGGCTAGATATTTCCACACTCATCCGCATCTCTGAGGATAGAATTCGCTGGAGGACTCTGTGTGCTGAAGCTTCCAATGTGGTACCCCTACGACCCTGAAGGGTTATGGGTTTTATTGATTGATTGATTGAATTACCACTAATGTGCATGGTTATATCACACAAACACATATTAAACATAATGATGGGGGATTTTTGTGTGTGCTCAATACAGATATTTTTATTGAAATACTGAAATAAATGTTTGAAAATACAGATTTATGGAAAAATAAATTGACAGCTATGCCCTATACATACCTGACATTGTCTACCACACTCTGAGCATGTGGGGGAGAAGTCTGTGGGACATTGAGCATCTCTTCCTTTTCTTCTATAACTTTTTTGTTGCGCATCTCGATGTCTTATGTTCTCTGCAGCTGCTGCAACACTTGTGATTCTGCGACACCAGTTGAATCTGTCTTGTGCAAGATGCGCTCATGAATTTGTGTATTATTTTAAAATGATTAAGTGATGTCTTAAGAGTGTCTTTAAAACGCTTCTTCTGTCCTCCTGCCTTGCGAGATCCAGTCTGAAGGTCTCCATATAACCATTATCTTGTAAATAATTACCAAATGGCCAGAGAGAATCTAACAATGAAATATGGACTGTGTGTCATGTGACGTATTCCTTCCAGAATGTTGTCTTCCCAATGAACTCTCTGAACCTCTCTCTGTCGTGGGCAATGTGGCTTGCATTTTCTAGCGATGTATTCATATTATCTTTAATGTCGTCAGTCCATCGTCTTCTTGGTCTGCCCCTTCTCCTCTTCCCAGGTACTCTTCCCTCCATATGGACTGTAGTAACACAAATACTAAAATATTTGTAGTGAATTAATAGTTACTTATGTAACTTAATAATTACATATGTAACACATAGTACATATATGTTACAAATACCAACCATCTGTGCTTTTTAGGGTTGCGCGAGTATACGCCATACCCCAACCTTTTTTTATCCTGACATTTGTTATTGGTATTTTGTTATTTTAATTGTGCGTTAGCCTAAAGAAACTTCATTTCCATGGAAAACAGAATTATAATATGAAAACTCAGAAACTCATTGTATCTATTTTTGGTTAGTTTCTTCTTCTTCAGCGTTCGCTCTCATATAACCACAACGAATATTTCGTGTGATATCCGCCGGGGAGCGTGAAGTACGTTGTGCTGCAAGTTCCACAGTAGAACTGTGATTATTTGCACCCCGGTTGGCCACTTATGGTCAGGACATCCGAGGTCCAGCACATCCGTTTTCGTCATTTCTTTAATTCGGGTTTGGTCCCTATTTTTGGTTACTTAATGTTGAGATTCTTAGAAAATGCTTAGATAATGACTTGTATTGTCTTTTCTTGTGCTATCCATGTGTACCGCTAGACGTCATGGGGAGCTGAAGTCTTCTTAAGGGCAGCCTTAGTGTTCTAGTATTTCTCTGATGTCATCTATCCATCTTCATCTGGGTCTTCCCGTTTCTTTTTTCAGATGATCTTCAGATGATATAAGTTAGATAACGTATCTTTATAATTAACACAGAAACATAAAATACCAAAGAAATTCACCCTCTCTCCTTTTTATGATAGTTAGTTAGTTCCTTTCATCCAGTAGGCACAGGTTTTGATTTGTCATGTGTTGCTGTCGGCTGCATGCTGTTTTAGTTTTTGTATGGTCTTGCAACCCATTATTTCCCCTTTTATAAGCATAGTGTTTTTTTAGGTTTGCTTTAAGCCTTTAGACCTTCCTCATTTTCTTTTACCCTCAAGTGTCCACATAAGGACTTGTTAGTTTATTCTATTTTCATCTAGTCTTAAAAGTGATTAGGTATTTCCATCTGCATTTTCTTATGATGTTTGGCACATATTCTTGGTGTGTTTTGTTTCTTAAATCACTGTTTGTGATGACATCACTCCATTTTATGTTCATCAGTTTCCGGAGACATTATAACAGTAGGACTAAGTAAACTATTGATTTCTTAAAATTTTTCATATGAAAGAAAATCAAACCAAAATAAAGACTTTCCAATTTTTTAATATGTACTGTACACCTACCTTTTTTCTAGAAGAAAAGCCCTGCATGCCACTACTAATAAAAAGAAGATAAAAACAATTAGAATAAAATGAATAAGGATAATACATCAAGATAATGAACTTGTGTATTTTATTTTAATGATGTATTTGTTAAGACTAAGTAGGCTTGTATTTGTTAAGACTAAGTAGGCTTGTATTTGTTAAGACTAAGTAGGCTTGTATTTGTTAAGACTAAGTAGGCTTGTATTTGTTAAGACTAAGTAGGCTTGTATTTGTTAAGACTAAGTAGGCTTGTATTTGTTAAGACTAAGTAGGCTTGTATTTGTTAAGACTAAATAGGCTTCTATTTGTTAAGACTAAGTAGGCTTGTATTTGTTAAGACTAAGTAGGCTTGTATTTGTTAAGACTAAGTAGGCTTGTATTTGTTAAGACTAAGTAGGCTTGTATTTGTTAAGACTAAATAGGCTTTTATTTGTTAAGACTAAGTAGGCTTTTATTTGTTAAGACTAAGTAGGCTTGTATTTGTTAAGACTAAGTAGGCTTGTATTTGTTAAGACTAAGTAGGCTTGTATTTGTTAAGACTAAGTAGGCTTGTATTTGTTAAGACTAAGTAGGCTTGTATTTGTTAAGACTAAGTAGGCTTGTATTTGTTAAGACTAAGTAGGCTTGTATTTGTTAAGACAAAGTAGGCTTGTATTTGTTAAGACTAAGAAGGCTTGTATTTGTTAAGACTAAGTAGGCTTGTATTTGTTAAGACTAAGTAGGCTTGTATTTGTTAAGACTAAGTAGGCTTGTATTTGTTAAGACTAAGTAGGCTTGTATTTGTTAAGACTAAGTAGGCTTGTATTTGTTAAGACTAAGTAGGCTTGTATTTATGCTTGTGATAACATGTTTGAACATTTTCTTGCTGCTATTGCCTGAGATGGTAAGAAGAGGAACTCCTGTGTAATAAGGTATGCACAGTTTCAGGAATATATTTATTAGCCTATTGTCTATTGTCTTTCCTCAGTTGTTTTTTTTATTCACTCTTGCCGTTAAGCATAGGGGTGGTTGGAGCTCGAGCGTGTGTTCCAAGGCTATATGTGTAGCCTTGGCTGTGCTATGACTGTATGCCCTTATTTATTCAGGATGACCCTGACGTTTTTTATTCATCTTTTTTCGTGGTCTTCCTCTGGCTTTTTTACCCTGATCTCATTTGGTTATATGGCTGTACAGGCGACATGTAATGATGCATTCTCATAATGTGGCCAAACCACTTGATCTGCTGCCTTTCTATGTGTTCTGTGCAAGATGTTATACTTATTCTTTCCCTGATGTTTTCATTTTGTAATCTATCAAGCCTTGTGACACCTGCAGCTTTTCTCAAGCATTTAATCTCACGTCACTATCTTTCTATAATGTGAAGATGATAGAGGCCAGGTTTGGCACTGGTAACACAGTCTAATTATTAGTACTTACATAAAACACAAGGTCCATCAGCTTTACAATGAATGCACAGACTATCAAACTATATGGTATGGGCAAGAAAAATACAAATAATAGTATACAAGACAGTTTCAACTTTAAGGTCTTTTTCAAGAAAATTGAAGACATGCAGTGAAAAAAAAAAAGTCAAAAAAAAAGTAGCAGGATGTAGTCCAGAGAAATATTACTGTATTTATTGTTAGTTCAGTGTTTGTCTCAATCTTTCATGAAAAAGACCTTAAGATAGAAATGTTGAAACTGTCTTGTATATTAAGATGAGTAACATTCTGATGAGTAGATCAATGGCAGTTGAGGGGTAAAGGAAAACATTCTCTAGTTGTTCTTCTCCAACACTCATTCTCCAACACTCATTCTCCAACACTCATTCTCAAACACTTCTATCATTATTATTTACATTTTTTGTCTTTGGATCACATGTTCACTTTTTAATATGTTCAAATCTTAATATTCAAGATGTCAAAACTGTAAAAAAAATGATGACTATATTGTCAAAGTATCATTACAAGCTAGAAAACAGCATTAGTAATAGTTGTATAAGTTAATAGCACCGTAGTATGATATTGATGATGATGATAGTACATGAAGCCTTGACTGCAACAACTAGCAGTCTTATCAACAACTAGCAGTCTATCAGCAACTATCAGTCTATCAGCAACTAGCAGTCTATCAGCAACTAGCAGTCTATCAGCAACTATCAGTCTATCAGCAACTATCAGTCTATCAACAACTAGCAGTCTATCAGCAACTAGCAGTCTATCAACAACTAGCAGTCTATCAGCAACTAGCAGTCTATCAGCAACTAGCAGTCTATCAGCAACTATCAGTCTATCAGCAACTAGCAGTCTATCAGCAACTAGCAGTCTATCAGCAACTAGCAGTCTATCAGCAACTAGCAGTCTATCAGCAACTATCAGTCTATCAATAACTAGCAGTCTATCAGCAACTAGCAGTCTATCAACAACTAGCAGTCTATCAGCAACTATCAGTCTATCAGCAACTAGCAGTCTATCAGCAACTATCAGTCTATCAACAACTATCAGTCTATCAGCAACTAGCAGTCTATCAACAACTATCAGTCTATCAACAACTATCAGTCTATCAACAACTATCAGTCTATCAACAACTATCAGTCTATCAACAACTATCAGTCTATCAGCAACTAGCAGTCTATCAGCAACTATCAGTCTATCAACAACTAGCAGTCTATCAACAACTATCAGTCTATCAACAACTATCAGTCTATCAACAACTATCAGTCTATCAGCAACTAGCAGTCTATCAACAACTATCAGTCTATCAACAACTATCAGTCTATCAGCAACTAGCAGTCTATCAGCAACTAGCAGTCTATCAGCAACTAGCAGTCTATCAATGGAAATATTTGCTGTAAAGCAGGCACTTACCGGGGTAACTGGGTGGAATCGCAAACCTATTTCCATGCCTGCATACTGACTCAATGAATATGATTCAGAAAGTCAAAATAGGTGATGTAAGTAGGGGATGGGTGGAGTCATTAGAGAGAGCTAAAATGCGGGCCTCACTGACCAATTAGCTAGCCTCGCCACCATAACAGACGGTCAGCCCATTGACTGAGTGGACACATACTCATTGTTCTTCAGAAGTCTGCACCATCAGAGGATTTTGAGATAAATGAGCATGAGTCAATATATCGAGAATGCACGAATTGGGAGTGAGGATAGGTGTGGCCTGTAGAGAACACCTAAAAAAAGATTTCAAAAAGAGCAGTGAACCGACATAGAACTGGAACGATCAGCCTTTACACCCTGAAAGATTTACTGAAATGGAGATCTGGTGTGTGAAGAGGATAATCAACATATCTAGTACCTAATGAATGATGATGGATGGATGGATGAAGATGGATGTTGGATGGTTGATGTTATAGTTGGATGGTTGATGTTATAGTTGGATGGTTGATGTTATAGATGGATGGATGGATGATGGATATTGATTGGTGTTAATGGATAATTGATGATTGATGTTATGAATGATAATGATGGTTACCATGTCTTGCCAGAAGTACAACATATACCTCTGGGCCAACCATCATTCTTCTGTCAAATTTGTTAACCCATCAGCAGTGGTCTATTTTTCCCTATCACCTAGGAGTCTGTACAAGGACAAAGCTACAATGTCCACTGGCCTGCATCTCTGTTTCATCTGTGGGGATTACTTGATAGAAGACAAAAATAAGAAATTGATACTAGATGTGACATAATTTTTCCCCAGGTGACATGTCAACCTTTCCCCAACCGTTCTTAGCCACCTCCTACAACATGTATGGAAGGAAGACAGTGGGCATATTCTTTGCACCCTGAACTAGATTTCCAAGCCCTGGTTGCCACATGAGCGAGCCCATAGTATACACAGCTACAGAAATTAACCTTCTGTAATAATTTAACATCCTGTTGAAATCAGATATGCTAGGCCGTTGCTGCAAATAAATTGTGGACACAATGCATACTCATTCTCCTGTTCTGTTACAAGATCCTCATGGAAATCTAGTATGAAGATTGTCCTGCTACAAGAGAGTTTCATCTGGAGTTTGAAAATGCACACCTAAAACAATTCAACATCTGTTTTAGATATTTAGCGGTTAAAGTCCAAGCACAGTGAGGGATGCATAGGGATCCAAAGCTTGTGCCTTACATGCCAGCATCAAGACTTCATTTGAATTTTTATCAAAACTACTGCAGCTCATCAGGATGTTGTCTGGAGAATGAATTATGTTATGTTATGGTTTACAACTTCTCTGCAGTAGAGGTACCTTTCATCCTGACACATTCAACTTCAGCTTCGCTTTTGTGTTAATTTACCCGTAGTCGTAACCTTTGATAGCAGTTACCATGTTGTTCCGACTTGCCGAAGTTGTGCTTGAACTAGTTACGGGCACGGCGTGGGTGGGCGGAGCAACAAAGAAACCTGTCGCAAGGGCCAGATTTGTGCCCTGATGCCTGCGTCTGTTTCTGCAGTATTAGACTAGAAACACCATCGAGTCGGATGACTGCTGGAACAGAGGGCGGAGCACTTATGGGAATTCCCCATGTGCTGTGAGGCCAGTTTCTAATCAAGAATCAAGAATCTAGAATCTTTTGTGTTAATGTAACCTATCTTCTTCTTTTTCTTCTTTTCATTCAAAGTTGAACATGTCTACACAGCAAGTAATTTTGTTGTGAAGACATGTTATCTACTCGTGTAGCTTAATACCATAGTTAATGGTGCGTATCTCAGCCTGGTGTCTCTGACTTCAGCACAAGTGATTGCTTGTGTAGGACTGCCGTCCTGCTTGATGTCAGGAATGGTCCAACCAATCTTAATTTCTAGTCTCTGTTGGCTGGACTCTGTCATAATAGACCCCAAGAATGTGCTTAATCTCTCTGTAAGGTGTCATACTAAAAAAATAATACGTGAAACTGAGCTACTGTACATGTGATATAATTCTGAAATGTGGGGGCCAGCGAAAAGGGACTTAAACCCAAGACTGCAGCAAAAAGGTTAAGCATATCTGACCGTGATTAGCTTTGAGCATAGTGACCATGGTGTGCGTACGAGTACCATTTCTCTTGTAAGGCTGGCCTACCATACAAGTAATATTGTTACAGACATAAACCATTCAGTGGAAGCAGTAAAAACACTAATTGTTGTAGTTGCCAATCCAATAAGCTGGATATGTAGGGCCATTGGCACAAATAAAATGCAATCCTCACATTTCTGTTTTCCTGACTACATCCTGATGGAAATCTAGAAGGGCAACTGTCCTACTATAAGAGAGATCCGGTGATAGTTTGTTAATGACCCCAAAAAGAACTGTTTAACATTAACCTGTAAGACGATGAAGGAGTGTGGTAGCCTTGTTGATAGCTTATTTATCATCACTGGATTACAGCATGCCAGGTTCGAAACCACATCCGGACAACAAAATCGGGTGCGATTCCTCGCCTGACATGACCGTTCCTTCAGTCAAACCAGCTGTATATGGGTAACTGACGCATGGGTTGGAGAAGATAAGCAAAGCAAGGAAGGGAACTGGCCATTCCACCTAATAGTTTATGTGGCTTAGTACATGAAGAGTTATCTTCTTTCCCACCTGCTACTGCCATGGAAGCTACCTTTACCTTTAAGACATTAAACCATCTTTATACTCCATGTGTATACTTACGTGCCAGTAACTTGTTCACAAACAGATGTCACTCACACCTGTAACCATTATACCTTTTCTCTAAAGATGGTCCAAGATCTGGTAACAATATTCCCGGTACTAAGAGACTGGCTAGCAGAATTTCTCTCCCAGAACACAATCATGATAGCCAGTATGGTAGGAAGAAACTTGCTTATCAAACAGGTAGGTATACTCACAATATTCTATGTTTAGCATCAATTCTTAAATCAAATGCGATTCAGAAAGTCAAATCAGGTAATGCATGTAGGGGATGGGTGGAGTCATTAGAGAAAGCTAAAATGTTGGTCTCACTGCGAAAACTTATGCTTATCTTTGTTCCAGGACAAGTTGGTGTAGAGGGAAATGAATGGACTGACCAATTAGCTACCCTTCTCACCATAACAGATGGTCAGCCAATGAATCAAGCAGACATACTCAGTGTTCTTCGTGAGTCTGCACAATCAGAGTATTTGGAGATATATGAGCATGAGTCAGTCAATGTAGAGAATGCATAATTAGGAGTGAGGATAGGCATTGCCCATAAACAACACCTAATAAATATTTCAAAAAGCACAACCAACATAAAACTGAAACTATCAACCGTTATAACCTGAGAGATTTACTGAAGCGGAGTCTGAGCACTTATGAACATGTCCGGTGTTGTAAAGAGGATAATCACTATATATACCGAACCTACCTAAGCTAACCTTATGTTAAGTGTTCTTGCCTGAACTGGTAAAAACATTTAAAAATAAATAGTAAATAATTGAAGCTTGCCCATGCCCTTGTGTTGATGGGGGTTCAGAAGGATTGTATTTTAGGTAGTATACCTCTTGCAATATCTGGTCTTGTTTTAGCATAAACTGATTGTATTTTAGGTAGTATACCTCTTGCAATATCTGGTCATGTTTTAGCATAAACTGATTGTATTTTAGGTAGTATACCTCTTGCAATATCTGGTCATGTTTTAGCATAAACTGATTGTATTTTAGGTAGTATACCTCTTGCAATATCTGGTCTTGTTTTAACATAAACTGATTGTATTTTAGGTAGTATACCTCTTGCAATATCTGGTCATGTTTTAGCATAAACTGATTGTATTTTAGGTAGTATACCTCTTGCAATATCTGGTCATGTTTTAACATAAACTGATTGTATTTTAGGTAGTATACCTCTTGCAATATCTGGTCATGTTTTAGCATAAACTGATTGTATTTTAGGTAGTATACCTCTTGCAATATCTGGTCATGTTTTAGCATAAACTGATTGTATTTTAGGTAGTATACCTCTTGCAATATCTGGTCATGTTTTAGCATAAACTGATTGTATTTTAGGTAGTATACCTCTTGCAATATCTGGTCTTGTTTTAACATAAACTGATTGTATTTTAGGTAGTATACCTCTTGCAATATCTGGTCTTGTTTTAACATAAACTGATTGTATTTTAGGTAGTATACCTCTTGCAATATCTGGTCTTGTTTTAACATAAACTGATTGTATTTTAGGTAGTATACCTCTTGCAATATCTGGTCTTGTTTTAACATAAACTGATTGTATTTTAGGTAGTATACCTCTTGCAATATCTGGTCTTGTTTTAACATAAACTGATTGTATTTTAGGTAGTATGCCTCTTGCAATATCTGGTCATGTTTGGCTACTTCTTGGATGTGGAAGATATCCGTAAGCTTCTTCCTCCATTATTGAGTCTGCTGGATGGACAACATGATCTTCCATTTCCGAAAGACAAGATTCGAGGTAACATTACAAAATAATGCATAACATATTTGAACATTGTATTCATCAGTGTGCAGATTTTACATAGCAGGGTAGTGCACTGCATAGTAAAATGAGATAGCAAGGTTCAAAGCATTTTCCTCAATGTAAACACTGTTAAAAAGGCATAAAGGATTTTCTTCATTGTAATTACAATTTCCTTATATGTCCACTCATTACCTTTCACTGAGACATGAGTGGACATAAAAACTAAAGAGGTTTCTGAATGGTATGAGTACATACCATGTAACTATGTAAGTTGTTAGTGATAGTCTAATATATAGTCTATAGTCTATATTAATACTATAGTCTATATTAATACTATAGTCTATATTAATACTATAGTCTATATTAATACTATAGTCTATATTAATACTATAGTCTATATTAATACTATAGTCTATATTAATACTATAGTCTATATTAATACTATAGTCTATATTAATACTATAGTCTATATTAATACTATAGTCTAGTCTATATTAATTATACACTATAGTCCCTATAGTCTTAAAAAAATGTTGTTGTAAACAAGACAGCGTGACACGATATCAAACCAGCAACCTTGTGAGCAGATGGCAAATGGTTTTAGCACTGTGCCAAGGACATGCATTTAATTTCTCAATGTAAAGAAGAGCTAAATAGTACATGTACCGCCAAAGACAGATGTGTCGGGCCATTGGCGCAAATAAAACAACGACACAGCGCATTTCCATTTTCTGAACTACATCCTGCTGGAAATCTAGTAAGACCATTGTCCTGCTACAAGAAAGATCCAGTGGGAGTTTGAGAATGAACGCTGAAGAAGAAGAATAGTACATATCAACAGATATGGCCTAACACAATGACTATTGACAATGAACAACTAGAAATGTACATAATTTTGAATGTTTCAAATCAACCTTTAACAACACAAGTAGCTGCTCTATAGATCACAAGACTAATAATATCTTTACAAGTTTAACAACACAAGTAGCTGCTCTATAGATCACAAGACTAATAATATCTTTACAAGTTTAACAACACAAGTAGCTGCTCTATAGATCACAAGACTAATAATATCTTTACAAGTTTAACAACACAAGTAGTTGCTCTATAGATCACAAGACTAATAATATCTTTACAAGTTTAACAACACAAGTAGCTGCTCTATAGATCACAAGACTAATAATATCTTTACAAGTTTAACAACACAAGTAGCTGCTCTATAGATCACAAGACTAATAATATCCTTACAAGTTTAACAACACAAGTAGCTGCTCTATAGATCACAAGACTAATAATATCTTTACAAGTTTAACAACACAAGTAGCTGCTCTATAGATCACAAGACTAATAATATCTTTACAAGTTTAACAACACAAGTAGCTGCTCTATAGATCACAAGACTAATAATATCTTTACAAGTTTAACAACACAAGTAGCTGCTCTATAGATCACAAGACTAATAATATCTTTACAAGTTTAACAACACAAGTAGTTGCTCTATAGATCACAAGACTAATAATATCTTTACAAGTTTAACAACACAAGTAGCTGCTCTATAGATCACAAGACTAATAATATCTTTACAAGTTTAACAACACAAGAAGTTGCTCTATAGATCACAAGACTAATAATGTCCTTAAAACTTTAACAACACAAGTAGCTGCTCTATAGATCACAAGACTAATAATATCCTTAAAACTTTAACAACACAAGTAGCTGCTCTATAGATCACAAGACTAATAATGTCCTTAAAACTTTAACAACACAAGTAGCTGCTCTATAGATCACAAGACTAATAATGTCCTTAAAACTTTAACAACACAAGTAGCTGCTCTATAGATCACAAGACTAATAATATCTTTACAAGTTTAACAACACAAGTAGTTGCTCTATAGATCACAAGACTAATAATGTCCGTAAAACTTTAACAACACAAGTAGCTGCTCTATAGATCACAAGACTAATAATATCCTTACAAGTTTAACAACACAAGTAGCTGCTCTATAGATCACAAGACTAATAATGTCCTTAAAACTTTAACAACACAAGTAGTTGCTCTATAGATCACAAGACTAATAATGTCCTTAAAACTTTAACAACACAAGTAGTTGATCTATAGATCACAAGACTAATAATGTCCTTAAACTTTTAACAACACAAGTAGCTGCTCTATAGATCACAAGACTAATAATGTCCTTAAAACTTTAACAACACAAGTAGCTGCTCTATAGATCACAAGACTAATAATGTCCTTAAAACTTTAACAACACAAGTAGCTGCTCTATAGATCACAAGACTAATAATGTCCTTAAAACTTTAACAACACAAGTAGTTGCTCTTTAGATCACAAGACTAATAATGTCCTTAAAACTTTAACAACACAAGTAGTTGCTCTTTAGATCACAAGACTAATAATGTCCTTAAAACTTTAACAACACAAGTAGTTGCTCTATAGATCACAAGACTAATAATGTCCTTAAAACTTTAACAACACAAGTAGCTGCTCTATAGATCACAAGACTAATAATGTCCTTAAAACTTTAACAACACAAGTAGCTGCTCTATAGATCACAAGACTAGTAATGTCCTTAAAACTTTAACAACACAAGTAGCTGCTCTATAGATCACAAGACTAATAATGTCCTTTAAACTTTTAACAACACAAGTAGCTGCTCTATAGATCACAAGACTAATAATGTCCTTTAAACTTTTAACAACACAAGTAGCTGCTCTGTAGATCACAAGACTAATAATGTCCTTACAACTTTACTTATCATCAACCCAAAACATACATTCTCCCATGAACAAGGATGTTATGAAGATCAACACAGACAAAACAGAAGTAATGTCTATAGGCAAAAAACTCAATCTACATAAAAATAAATGATCAACTACTGAAACAAGTGCAGGAATTTAAATATCTAGGGACATTTGTACAGCTGATGGAACATTGGATAGAGAGCTTGAGACAATAATTCAAAAAGGCAACTATGTAAATTATGAACTTACACCAATTTTGAAACACACATGTATTTCGATGGAAACCAAAAGGCAAATCATAAATTCAATATTCATCCCAACATTATGTTTTCAATGTCAGACATGGACACTAACTAAAGAACAAGACAGAATATTTACTCCTCGTGAAATGAGATGTCTAAGAAAAGCAGCAAACAGAACAAGAGGAGGTCATGTTAGAAATGAGGAGATTGCAAGAACTGTTGGAACAACACCTGTGGTCAAATATATTGAAAAACTGAGATTGAAATGGTTTGACCACTTAATGAGAATGAGACTTTATTTGCCAGCGGTAAGAGATACAACATGAAAATTGACACAGCAAGATACAGAGGAAGACCAAGAAAAAGGTGGATTGAAGGAGTAACCAAAATTCTGACACAGCACAGTATTACTGTATATCAAGCAACCAAACATGCAATAGTCCAAAACTGGTCTTTATTCAATCTTGCGATGTCTCACAACATTAGAGAAAAGACAGTCAATAGATAGTAGAACAATAGATTCACAAGCAATCCAAGTATCTAAGGCAATAGGTTCACAAGCAATCCAAGTATCTAAGGCAATAGGTTCACAAGCAATCCAAGTATCTACGGCAATAGGTTCACAAGCAATCCAAGTATCTAAGGCAATAGGTTCACAAATAATTTAATGTTCCTATCTCTGATTAAGGCTACTCAAAAGAAACTCAGAAGGCTATCCAAGTGTACAGACAATCTGGTAGATTTGAAGTTGGGGAGGAAACTGAGGCCATTGTGAATGCCAAATTTCAGTAAGTTTACATGGTACAGTTTCTTGCAGTTATTAATATTGATGTCGGTTGTTGGTGTAGTTTTTGTAAAATTTTGGACACAAGCAGAATTTTATTGCACAAGTTCCCAATTCATGGATCACAATCCCAAACGGGGTTGTTAAGCAATTTATGTTGGGCTAGCAGCTGAAATGGTAAATTTAAAAATATTGATTTAAAAGAAATTTTAATTTCTGTATTGTCATTTTCTTATATTATTGATTAAGCTGCATCATTACATTATATCTTATACATTACATATGGCAACCATATCTTTTCACATTGCCATCCTTGCCTTGAGCTTCTGGTCTTGGGGCACAAAAAGTTAATTAAACTAATTAGGGACACTAATTCATTCATTTTCCTTTTGCGCTGAAGTTAGCGCAGAGGTCAGATCTCTCCAATTCTGTCCGTTTAAATCTATTCTGTGCAGTTCTTGAATAGTATGGATATTGATTGTTTTACTTTCTCTAAGTATTGTTCTTCTGAGTGTTTCTTTTGGTCTACCCCGGGCTCTTTTGCCTGTAGGGACACTAATTAGTTGTCATTATATCAGATACTCTCAGACATTTTGGTTATTAGATAAGTATCTGTTGATAGATTGATACATGCATATAGGTTGAGATGTGAATATAGATTGATACATGAATATAGGTTGAGTTATGAATATAGAGTGAGTTATGAATATAGTTTGAGATGTGAATATAGGTTGAGTTGTGAATATAGGTTGAATTGTGAATATAGAGGGAGATATGAATATAGGTTGAGATATGAATATAGGTTGAGATATGAATATAGGTTGATACGTGAATATAGGTTGAGATGTGAATATAGGTTGAATTGTGAATATAGAGTGAGATATGAATATAGAGTGAGATGTGAATATAGAGTGAAGTACTGTTGAGAATACAATATCTCTGCAATGTTTCTAGGAAATTAGGAAATCGAATTGCTAAACAACAAAAGAGAGAAATCAGTGGATGTCTGTTATCTGATTTAAATTTGTACAATTGTTATTTGATGTTTTTAAAATTGTATAAAATTGTCATTTGATGTATTTGTAACAGAGCCATGAAAACCTTGGATCTGCTGCTGACTTTCCAGAGGAACATGAGACTTAAGGTAAGCATGACTGCTTCTTCTTCTTCTGGTCAGCTCCTTGTACAACACAGGTCTTAACCTTCTAACATTATTAATGCTAGCTTTACCTAGTTTTGCTCATAAGCAATGGCTAAAGAGAAGACAAGGTGGAAGAGATTTCTTGGAAAATTCTGCAGGGAATGAAAATTCTTGAGACTGATGGGAATTGAACCAGTCCATTATAACGGCACCAAATCACTTTGAAACTCAAGTAAACGGGTTAGTCAAGTACGGAAAAACTCAATTTACCAGAGTTGCAAAGTGATTTGGTGCCATTAGAATGGACTGGTTCAATTCCCATCAGTCTCAAGAATTTTTATTTATCCTCTTGCTTTCTACTTGAATTTGCAGGGAATTAATGGTGAATAGATAGACAGCAGGCAGACAGATTCTATTTCTTCTGTGTTCATTCTGAATTTACTACGATCACTACGATGTAGTCCGGAGAACGAAATGTGCTGTGCAATGGTTTACAGCTTAGCTGCGATATCTGGGCCTCTCAGCCTGACATATTTGACTTCAGAATAGATTTTGGGTCACTTTGACCCTCTATGGAATGGAGGTCATCCCCACTCTCGAAACCTCCTTAGTCACCAGTTATGGCAGGTAACTATTGCTATTCTGTGCTCCCCTCTCATACCCCTGCAACAAGCAGATGAGATAGATATATAGATGTAGGTAGGCACACAGTCTGAAGTCTGTGGTGGCTATATACTTGTAGACATGAGGTAGGCACACAGTCTGAAGTCTGTGGTGGCTATATACTTGTAGACATGGCTGTGTTATCTTCTTCTTCTTCTTCTCGTTTGCAGTTTAGCATGTCTACAGAGCAAGTGTTGACTTATTCATTTTGAATTTTGTGAGCATTTGGCTGCAGCCAGTTGTGTACTGTTGTCTTATTCATCCTGAACTTTGTATGCTTGTGGCTGCAGCCAGTTGTGTACTGCTGTGTTATTCATATTGAACTGTGTATGCATGTGGCTGCAGCCAGTTGTGTACTGCTGTGTTATTCATATTGAACTGTGTATGCATGTGGCTGCAGCCAGTTGTGTACTGCTGTGTTATTCATCTTGAACTTTGTATGCATGTGGCTGCAGCCAGTTGTGTACTGCTGTGTTAATCATCTTGAACTTTGTATGCATGTGGCTGCAGCCAGTTGTGTACTGCTGTGTTATTCATCTTGAACTTTGTATGCATGTGGCTGCAGCCAGTTGTGTACTGTTCTCTTATTCATCTTGAACTTTGTATACATGTGGCTGCAGCCAGTTGTGTACTGTTGTCTTATTCATCTTGAACTTTGTATACATGTGGCTGCAGCCAGTTGTGTACTGTTGTCTTATTCATCTTGAACTTTGTATACATGTGGCTGCAGCCAGTTGTGTACTGTTGTCTTATTCATCTTGAACTTTGTATGCATGTGGCTGCAGCCAGTTGTGTACTGCTGTGATATTCATCTTGAACTTTGTATACATGTGGCTGCAGCCAGTTGTGTACTGCTGTGTTATTCATCTTGAACTTTGTATGCATTTGGCTGCAGCCAGTTGCGTGCTGTGCTTCCTCTTCTTCTACATTCATTCTCAAACTCCTTCAGATTAGCAGGATGTAGTCCGGACAATGAAATGCATTATGTCATGCTTTGATGGGTTTAACATGGGGTTGGCTGTCCTATTGCCTAGAGGGTCCAAGTGACCCAGAAGCCATGCTGAATTTAGATATGTTGGGCGTGTGATAAAATGTTATAGATAACATTTTCTGGCTGCTGTTGAACATTTTCTGGCTGTGGTTGAATATTTTCTGGCTGCTGTTGGGTGTAATGGTAAGAAGAGAAACTCTTGGGTGTTAAAGTATGCACAGTGTCATGTATATATGCACAGAACCAGCTGTAGTGTTTCTGTTACCAAAACAAATTTAAGTTGTTTACTAAGTGTGTAACCGGGGCTGATGTAACCGGGGCCTTAACTTCTGTCAGGGTGCAAGGAGCCACACGTGTTGCCGAGATCCAAAAGGGGAACACAGAATAGCAACTCTGTTTACCTTACATGCATGTCATAAGAGACAACTAAGGAGGTTATGGGATGCATTTGGCTGTCCCATTCCATATATGGTCAAAGTAACCCAGAATCCATGCTGAAGTTGATTGTGTCAGGCCATTATGCAGTGATATAGCAGTCAAGCTGTAAACCATAATAATACATTCCATTATCAGGACTAATCCATATATTTCTACTGCAGGAGTTGGAGAACGAACACAAGCAGAAGAAAACCCCAGATAAAGAATACAAATCATTTATTGCTTGTTGCTTGTGTTCTCTAGGTGTTTGTGACCAAGTTCAAAGAAACAGAACAAGGGACAGCAAAGAAGAAGACTCAGAAAATCATAGAACCTCTGCTGTATGACACCTACAATCCATCTAGCCAAAAAAAGTAAGACTTCACATAATATCCACAATTTAAAAAAAATAAGATCTCTGGAAAATAATGATGAAGTCCAACAGTTTTTTTTTTTACTGATGAGTACTTCTCCTTCATCAGCATTTATTCTCAAACATCCACTGATTCTCTCTTGTAGCAAAACAGCGGTCTTACTAGATTTCCAGCAGCTGTTTTTTTAATCAACTGATAAATAGTAACATCTTTTATCAACTGTTAAAATGTCTAATATCTTTTATCGACAAATAAAATCGAATATCTTTCACCAATTTTTAAAATCTAATATATTTTATCAATTTTTAATATCTAATATCTTTTCTAAATTTTTAAAATCTAATATCTTTTATCAATTTTTAAAATCTAATATCTTTTATAAACTGATGAATTCTAACATCTTTCAGACACTTTCTTGATTAACTTTCATTGTAATAATGCATAAATGTAGTCTGTTCTTTCTTATTTTATTTAGGAAAGCATTGAAACAACAGAAGGCTATTTTGAAAGAGCTTCAAGACATGTTCAATAATTCAGCAATTCTAGACATTGAAAGTACAACATCAATTGTAATGGTAATATTTATGTGTCCAGTGGCATTATTTTATGACTTAATCACATGATCACACGAAATTACTTTAAATGGACAACAACTTGAAAAAGTACACAAATTATTCTATCTAGGAAGCAAATTAACACTCGACGGTGATGTCATGCCAGAAATTACAACTCGCATTGCCCTAGCATCAAGTGCATTTAACAGACTGTCTAATATCTGGAAGTCAAAGTCAATCAGCACACGCACGAAAATGCGCTTATTTAATTCCTGCATTATTCCGGTGCTTTTATATGAAAAGCTCTTTATCTTCAGAAAAGAAATTACTGAGTTTCAAGAACAAATGTCTTCGTATGATAACTAACACCCATTAGAGTGAATTCAAATCGAATGATAAAATCAGAGAAAAGACACATCAAAAATTCATCACAGATGTTATCAGAAAACGCTGTTGGTCCTACATTGGGCATGTCCTACGTGCAGACACCAACAGAATACACCACCAATCTCTTGAATGGATACCTACAGAAAAAAGAGCAAGGGGTAGACCAAAAGAAACACTCAGAAGAACAATACTTAGAGAAAGTAAAACAACCAATATTCATACTATTCAAGAACTGCACAGAATAGCTTTGAACAGACAGAATTGGAGAGATCTGACCTCTGCCCTATGCGCTAACTTCAGCACAAAAGGAAAATGAATGCTTGAACTCCTGATCTACTCTGTAGTGTAGAGATAATTTCTTACTATGTAAGACCTATTTATTTGGGTGCTCGTAGGCCTCTACCCTCAGTTTAGATTTAATTTGGTATTGTTAACTTTTCTATTTAGTCTGTAGATAAATTTATTACTATTTACTTGGTAAATCATATATTGGGTTGGCTTACCTTTAATCAAATTTGTAGATAAGGAGGGAGACTCAACACCCCCTACTTAGGAAATCAGAACATGACATTTAGCACTTGGAAGCAAGCCACACGTTGGGAAACACACACCCCCAGTAGTGGTTTTTCCAAATAAATGTCACAGAAAATCTCATGAAAATGAAGGACTAACTGAAAATCTCATGAAAATAAAGACTAACTGAACATCTCATGAAAATGAAAGAATAACAGAAAATATCAATGAAAAATATGGAAAGAAAATATCAGAGACATCTTGAACAAACACGGTCATAGCACAGCCGAGGTAATACATCTGGCCTTGGAACACAAGCTCAAGTTCCAATCACCCTATGCTTAGCGACAAGAGTGGATAATAAACCACCTGGGAAACAAAAATAGACAATTTATTTTCTCATTTTGTTTAGTTAGTGTCCATGTCTGACATTGATAACACAATGTTGGTATGATGATTGAATTTATGATTTGCCTTTTACTTTCCAATGGGATTCAAGATTGCTGTAAGTTCATAATGTACATAGTTGGCTTTTATAATTCTTGTCTTGATCTTTCTCTGTCAATTCTTCCATCGCCTGTAAAAATGCTCCCGAGATATTTAAATTCCTGCACTTGTTTCAGTGATTGATTATTTATCTTTTATGTTGATTGTTTTTGGTTTTATGCCTATAGACATTACTTGTCTTTTGTGTATGGATCTTGTTGTGATTGAGGCAACTTTCATTGAGTAGGTTTATGTGATCTTGCAGCTCTTCACTTGAACTGTGGCTAAGCACTGACCATCAGTAAAAAGTAGTTCAGTTAAGTAATTTGTCTGGCGGTGTGATCTGGTGGTGTATTTTACTAATTTGGTAATATCCATATAAATAATAAACAATAATGGTGATAAGACACATCCCTGTCTAACTCCTGATGTTATTGAAAACCACTTCGTAAGTCCTGCATGTGTTCTGACTGCAATTTTACTATCTTTGTATATAGCTCTCACACAGTCTAATGATGGTCCTTTTATTCCAAAATGGTCAACAATACTCCAGAGTAGTTCTCTATTCAGTCAAAAACTTTTTCTTGATCTATAAAAGCAATTTTCATTTAGTTGTTGTATTCTATTCTTGTCTTTGTGACTTCTGAAATTTTTAATGGCTCTCATGGTGACTATATTGCCCATGTTGAGAACCATTGGTGTATACTGTGTCTATTAGTTGTTTCTTGTGTTGTCTTGTCCTATTCATGGGTGCCGCTACTCATCATGGGGAACCAAAGTCTTCTTTTTTTTAGCTAATTGTGATGCCGCTGTCAAAGTGCAGCCTTGGTGTTCTAGTATTTCTCTGATGTCATCTATCCATTTTCATCTCTCTGTCTTTCCCTTTTTCTCTTTTCAGATGATGTTTTATTGAAGGCTATCAATAGAATACAATCTGGTTCCATTCTGATTAGGTGGCAGAACCATTTGATCTTTTTTGTGTCTATGTATTCTTTGCACGATATGGTTTATAATCACATTTCTTATAGTGTCATTGTTTATTCTATCTCTTTTTGTTACCTTCAGTGCTGTTTTCAGGCACTTCATTTCACATACAAGTTTCTGTTCTAGTTTCTCTGTCATTGTTCAGGTCTGGCATTAGTAACACAGTGTTTACATGAACACTGTTTCTTCTTCTTCTGCGTTCGTTCTCAAACTCCTGCAGATTAGCAGGATGTAGTCCGGAGAACGGAATGCGTTGTGTCATGGTTTACAGCATTGATGCGATATCTGCGCCTTTCGGCCTGACACATCCGACTTCAGCATGGCTTTGGGTCACTGACCCTATATGGTATGAGACAGCCAACTACATCCCATAACCTCCTTAGTCGCCTTTTACGACATGCGTCGAAGATAAACAGTGTTGCTATTCTTTGCTCCCCTTTCGGGCCTCGACAACACACTGGCAATGAACACTGTTATTAATGTTCTTTTGGAGATCATCTTGATATTCTGGTGTTTCAGCAGTACTGCCAATTGATATAATACTGCGTTTGCTTTCTGACATCGTGTCTCTATTTCTCTATCTAGTCTCCCGTCTTCTGAGAGCACGCTGCATGTGAAATAATTTTAGATCTGGTTATTTATAAAGTATCACTGGATAGTGCATTATTGTACTGGATAAAGTATCACTGGATAATGCATTATTATACTGGATAAAGTATCACTGGATAGTGCATTATTGTACTGGATAAAGTATCACTGGATAGTGCATTATTGTACTGGATAAAGTATCACTGGATAGTGCATTACTATACTTGATAAAGTATCACCGGATAGTGCATTACTGTACTGGATTGTGCATTACTGAACTGGATAAAGTATCACCGGATAGTGCATTATTATACTGGATAAAGTATCACCAGATAGTGCATTATTATACAGGATAAAGTATCACTGGATAGTGTATTATTATACTGGATAAAGTATCACCAGATAGTGCATTATTATACTGGATAAAGTATCACTGGATAGTGCATTATTATACTGGATAAAGTATCACTGGATAGTGTATGTGTTTATTTCAGGATCTGTCCCAGTACAAATATGAGCAGATGGTAGTCATGTCTCTGGATATTCTTAACAAACTGTACTCCTCTCAGATGGATATGTTTACCTTGGCGAAAAGAGCGCAGGTAGGTCTAAATGTGTACCTGTATGTTTGCATATCTAGTTCCCTATTAGTTAACCAATCCAGCTTCAGTGTACTCTTGTCAGACCCCTAGGTGTACAGTCTGTTTCAGCATATGGTGAAGGATTTACTGTGGTTCAAATTTTTTCCATGTGCTAAAATTTATGTGAACCATAAATAAGTTGCTAGAACCTGAAAGAGCAAAGAATAACAACAGAATGATCTGTCATGTATGACATAAGAGGCAACCGAGGAGGTTTGGGGGTCCATTTTGTCTTTGTAGTAGTGAGGCCTTCTGGCACTTACTAATGTTAATCATCTGTGTTTCTTGAGAAGTTTGCATACTTATTCTGCATGTGTGTTGATGTTGTCTGTGTGTCGATCAACCAGTCCATATTCATAGTAACTTGGGAATATACACATTGAAAGTCTTGACTAAAATCACATATTTTTTTAGGGATGCTGTGTAGTTGGAAAATGTGTTGACTCAAATTGTGAGGCAATTAGGTGCCATCTCAGCAAACCTGGTTTAAATCATGTTTGCTACATGTTTTTTTGTTCAAATTGATAAATCCTCCATATTTAATCAAATATTATAGAAATGATTATTTGAGTCTGAGTGCAGAAGTTGAGAAGATGTGGTCAAAGATTGATAAGAGTGAAGGGAGATGTGGTCAAAGATTGATAAGAGTGAGAAGATGTGGTCAAAGATTGATAAGAGTGAGAAGATGTGGTCAAAGATTGATAAGAGTGAGAAGATGTGGTCAAAGATTGATAAGAGTGAAGGGAGATGTGGTCAAAGATTGATAAGAGTGAAGGGAGATGTGGTCAAAGATTGATAAGAGTGAAGGGAGATGTGGTCAAAGATTGATAAGAGTGAGAAGATGTAGTCAAAGATTGATAAGAGTGAGAAGATGTGGTCAAAGATTGATAAGAGTGAAGGGAGATGTGGTCAAAGATTGATAAGAGTGAGAAGATGTGGTCAAAGATTGATAAGAGTGAGAAGATGTGGTCAAAGATTGATAAGAGTGAAGGGAGATGTGGTCAAAGATTGATAAGAGTGAGAAGATGTGGTCAAAGATTGATAAGAGTGAAGGGAGATGTGGTCAAAGATTGATAAGAGTGAGAAGATGTGGTCAAAGATTGATAAGAGTGAGAAGATGTGGTCAAAGATTGATAAGAGTGAAGGAAGATGTGGTCAAAGATTGATAAGAGTGAGAAGATGTGGTCAAAGATTGATAAGAGTGAGAAGATGTGGTCAAAGATTGATAAGAGTGAAGGGAGATGTGGTCAAAGATTGATAAGAGTGAGAAGATGTGGTCAAAGATTGATAAGAGTGAGAAGATGTGGTCAAAGATTGATAAGAGTGAGAAGATGTGGTCAAAGATTGATAAGAGTGAAGGGAGATGTGGTCAAAGATTGATAAGAGTGAAGGGAGATGTGGTCAAAGATTGATAAGAGTGAGAAGATGTGGTCAAAGATTGATAAGAGTGAGAAGACACCACAGATGATGATTTACTGATGAAGTTTGGACATGTCTGCCCATAAGTAAAAGTAGTTAACCTATAGCATTTATTAATGCCATAGAGGTGTGAGATTTTGACGATCTCACATTTCAGCTATATGAGGGCAGTATCCATCTCCTCCCCCTCGCATTCTTTACTTCCTTGATTAACCCAGTACACAATTAAGGCTGGGTTAACTCGGGAGCACAATAGAGAAGTTCAGCATAACCAGTAGTCAATTGGTGGGGAGAAAGGGCACAGTAAACCCTATCATGGCTCGGTGCAGAGCATACGTTGAAACCTATTTTGCTGATGGTGTGATAGTTATTCTCTGGCCTGGGGTGGGCAGAAGATCCATAGACTTCCCAGCAATATAATGCCATTGAATGGCATTGGGTCAAAGGGCATGAGCCCATGGACAGCTGGATCAGCAACCAACCAACTCGGGAACCTTTGCGATCTGAAAACATTTTTACCTCAACTGAGAAATGAACCCAGGACCATTCATATGTGAATCCATTGTGCTAACCACTGCGCTACACAGCTCCCTTAAGTAGTTCCATCATTATGAGACTACATCAAGCAAGTATATAGTTTAAATTCCCAGTTGGCTGACAGCACCATTGACAGCACTCAAGACATGAGCAGCAGTCGCCGGAGCGACGGAGTACGTGCTCTACGGTCAACACCTGTTCCATCAGCGATAGGCTCAGGTTCTCATTGAATTAGTAGATGGCTGACAGAATGGCAAGCAATGCATATATGGGGATTTCTTCAGTGCTGTGACGCATGTTCCTAATCAAGAATAAGAAATTAAGGCCCATAGGTAGGTCTATATATAAAATGGTCACATAAGACATCTCCATTCTCTGAACTACAGCCTGCCGGAAATCTAATAGGACCATAGTTCTACTTCAAGAGTGAACCCGCGGGACTATGAGTGCTAAAACATATGATTATTTCAGATGATGGGAAACCAACATGCTGTTAAAATGTGTGACAATCAATATTGGTTGGAATTGCAATAAAACTTGACCAGTAGCCAATTGTTTTGATTAGGCATGATAAAGAAGTGTCTCTATTTCAGATACTGCTTACTCAGGACTCTGCTTATGTTTATAGAGAGATTCAGCGCATCCTTCCGACACTCCGTCGGCTTGCAAGATCAAAACTGAATGATCAGCAAGTCTCACTGATAACTGAGGTTCTTGAGGAGCTTTGCGAGTAAGAAACATATATTAAAATTTCTGTGATTTTTTTAGAAATTAGTTTATTTCTGTGCTCGTTCTCAAGCTCCTGAAGATTGGCGTAGATTAGCGTTAATGTAGTCATAAGAACAGAATGTGTTGTGTCAAGGTTTACAGAACAGCTGGGATATCCTTCCCTTTCAGCCTGAGACATCCTATTTCAGTATGGTTTCTGGGTCATTTTGACCCTATATGAGATGAGACATTAAATTCTACCCCATAACCTACTTAGTTACCTCTGACAACATGCGTGAAGGTAAACAGTGTTTCTATTATTTGCTTCCCTTTTCAGACCTGGCCACACATGGCTGATTAGTTTGTCAAGTTTGATTAATTTTTCCTATGCTTGTTCATGTCATTAGCTAACTTGTCTGCTGCAGCTCTTAAAGGGAAGAAAGAATAGCATCACGTACCTACCATGTATGTCATAAGGGATAATTAAAAAAGTTTTTGGGGTTGGCTGTCCAGGGTCATAGGTAAGCCTTCAGTAAGCTTTCAGTGGTCATCTACTGCACCCTGACACACACTCAGTCGTCTTAACTCATCTTGCCACTGAGATCATATGTGTAGGAAGGGTTTCTATTTTAAAAAGTTATTTTCCTGTGCAATTCCCTCCTTTTCATGTTAAATTTGATGCCCTTTTTGTGATAAATCATTAAAGAGATTTTATATAAATATTTTGGCTAAATTTCTTGTACCTATGTTATGGTCTAAATTTCTTGTACCTATGTTATGGTCTAAATTTCTTGTACCTATGTTATGGTCTAAATTTCTTGTAACTATGTTATGGTCTAAATTTCTTGTAACTATGTTATGGTCTGAATTTCTTGTAACTATGTTATGGTCTAAATTTCTTGTACCTATGTCACGGTCTAAATTTAAAAGGGAAGGGGAATTAATTCTCGAATATCTGCAGATTAGCAGGATGTGATACACCCCCCCCCCTACATATGGGCTTGTGGCTGTCCCATACCATATAGGGTAAAAGTGATGCAGAAGATATGCTGAAATTTGATGTAACATTTCAAAAGGCACAGATATCCCATCTATGCTGCTGAAAAACCATGACACAATCCATTCTGTTTTCTGGATCGTATCCTGCTAATCTGCGGGAATTTGAGAATGAATGTAGAAGAAGATGGCATTATCTCTCCATATTTTGATTTGGTTTAATTTTTTTTTTACAAATTTAGGCTGAACATATTCATTTGGAAGATTCTGAGCAAAGACTTTACTGTACAAATAGACGCCACCACATTTTAATTATATCCCTTGTCTATGTTTGTAAATTTAATAATTGAAATATTTATTTATTAAAGGTTGGGGGCTAGGGTTAGTTATGTAAAACACAACTATCCTAACCCAAACCCTAAAATAAATAAATATTTAAATTATTAAATGATGAACATGAAATTTACAAACATATGACAAGGGATATAACTCGACTATGTGGTGGCTTCTACTTGTACTTACCAGTTGGACACACTTTTAAATAACAACCTGTCAATGTAACTAGATATACACTGGACGAACCCATTAATGTAAAGAAGTGTGGGAATGAAGAACAGCTAGTGAACACAACCATGACTTTGAGACAACAAACCTTATATGAGATTGGGTGTCACCTCAGTTACAAAACTAAGAAGGACCTATACTTTTGTCAGAAAGGCTTTGAGTTTTCCCAAACTACCTGCTCACAACTAAAGGGAGTCCATAATCATCATAATCATCATCATCATAATCATCATAATCATCATCATCATCATAATCATCATAATCATCATAATCATCATAATCATCATCATCATCGTCATCATCATAATCATAATCATCGTCATCATAATCATAATCATCATCATCATCGTCATCATCATCATCGTCATCATAATTATTATCAACATCGTAATCAACATTATAATCAATGATTATAATCAACATCGTCACTACTGATGTCTATTTACTACCTCTATAACTACAATAACCGTTATATATCATACAGGTTCTGTCATCTGCCGAAGACATTGGATGAGCCCCATCCTATGAACCAGGACATTATGATCAGTCAAGGTATGTTACTGTTAGAAACATAAAAATAATAAATAATAATAATAATAATAATAATAAATAATAAAATAATAATAAAATAAAAAATTAATATTAATAATTGTCTATTGTCTTTCTTCAGGTGAATTATTGTTGATCGCATTCACACTTGCCGTTAAGCGTAGGGGTGGGAGCTTAAGCTGTCGTTACAAGGACAGATGTGTCACTGAGGTTGCATTTAGTCCATGTTTGTTCAAGGCTATCTTGATGTTTTCTATCCACCGTTTTCTTGGTCTACCTTTGGCTTTACGCCCGGATATTCTTGTATTATATGCTCTTATTGGTATTTGGTTTGGCTTCATTCTCATAAGGTGACCGAATCATTTTACTTGCTGTCTCTCAATATGTTCGATACATGATATTATACCAACTCTTTTCCTAATTTCTTCATTTCTTATTTGTAATAATATTAATATTAATAATAATAATAGTAATAATAATAAATATAATAATAAAATAATTAAAAATAATAATAATTAATAATAAGACCCATAACCAGCTCGGGTCATAGTACTGGAGACATCAGTACAAAATGGCCTCCAAACAGTTCTGTCCTCAGTCATTCAGAGAAGTTTAGAAATTCATGCGCTGACCATTCCTTGATGTTATCAATCCAGGATTTTCTCTATCTTCCGCTTCTCCTTCCGTTCGACTGTTCTGTACAAAATAATTATAGAGAGAGTGGTGTCTCGGTACATGTCCAAACCAAGCAAGTTTTTGCCATTTTATCCCTTCCACAAGTGGTTCTTGATAACCTGCAAGTTTGTTTATTTGCTGCTGGACAAATATATTTGTCTGTTAGAAACATACATGAAATCACATCATAAAAGTTGTCAAATAAAGCTTTGAGACAAAACACCAATGATAGGGAGGTAGCTAAAGAAAGAATTATGTTCAGCTACAACATCTTACAACAGATCAGATTGGGTTCTTTCCTTCATTCTGCTAGAACATCTTGCTTAGGTCTAGAACATCTTTACTCTGCTAGAACATCTTGCTTAGGTCTAGAACATCTTTACTCTGCTAGAACATCTTGCTTAGGTCTAGAACATCTTTACTCTGCTAGAACATCTTGCTTAGGTCTAGAACATCTTTATTCTGCTAGAACATCTTGCTTAGGTCTAGAACATCTTTATTCTGCTAGAACATCTTGCTTAGGTCTAGAACATCTTTATTCTGCTAGAACATCTTGCTTAGGTCTAGAACATCTTTAGTTTGTTTTACTTTCTCTAAAAGACAGAGGGTGACAATGTGAGAAAATATTAGACAGTTTGACAACCTGGGACAGCAGGGAAACAACAACGATTTTAATACATAATACTGTAGACAGAGAGCTGTGGAGAGCCATGATCGCCTATGCCAGCCGGCATGGCACCTGATGATGATGATGACTTTCTCTAAGTATTATTAGAAGAAATATTGTTTCTTTTAGTCTACCCCTGGCTCTTTTGCCTGTAGGTATCCATTCAAGAGATTGGTGGTATATTTTGTTGTAATCGTCACACAAGGAACATGTAAATAGGGCACAGATTTCCACTTCATCTCTCAGGGTATAAAAACTGATGGTTCTGTGCTGACTGACTGTTTTGATTGAGCCGATTCTCGTTCCCAATTCATGCATTCTTGATACTGTCCTGTGCTTATTGACCTCACATTCCTCAGATTGTGCAGACTCATCATCTATGCACATCTATCCCCATTTCGTAGCCATCCACTCATCATCTATGTTCATCATCGTAGTTCTTATTTGCTTTATTGCATGAAGTATGTCTCATTCTTATAAACTCTTTAAAACTGTCGCAGGGGCCAGAGTTGTGCCCTGTTGTCGACGTCTGTTTCGGCGGCATTGGACTCGAAACACCATCGAGTCGAATGGCTGCTGGAACAGAGGGCAGAGCACTTATGGGAATGCCCCATGTGCTGTGAGGCCAGTTTTCTAATCAAGAATCAAGAATCATTCTTATAAAAATCAAGTGATTAGGATACAGCATAGTAAGTAATTGTTGAAAACAAAATATAAAATGGTTTAGCCTGTAGCAACCTAGAGAAAAATCATTTATACTTCCTCTGGCAACTGGTCATTTTTTTATGACTTCTGCTTTTTCTGCACATGTTTGCATAACTTGGAGACAATAGAGATAAGTGAATACTGGTTATGGTTTGAGGGTGTTGTTTCCTTGTGTATATCAGTATTATGTTGTGGACAACCAACATGGACAATGTGAACAAATGCACACAAAGGAATTACATTTTCAAGGTCATAAATATGCCTGTCTGTAAAAAAACCCAGCTCCGCAAATTCCCTGTCGTAAATTACAGCAGTTACATCACTATTAAATTATCAACATCTCCCTCAACTCCCATCACACGTTGATCTACAGTACCTTCAACACTAAAGCCTTAAAAATCATCTTTGAATCATCATCCATAAAGAATTCCCGAACAATGGCATTAGGTTCATACAGTATGACTTGCAAATGTGAAGAGGTTGAATAAATTACGACAGTGTATTTATATTAACCGTGAAAAATTCAGGGACACTCATTTTAGCAAATAGGTATTTTAAGAGCATGATGGGAAATTAACATGGACGATTGTTGTCCATGACTACAAATGGCTACCTCAATGTGACATGTTGACAACGGGTGTCTATATGGAAAGAGTAAATTTGTCCAAAAATGTTGACATCGGGCTGCTACGGGTTTATTGTAGTGTTATATCAAACATTAAACAATGTAGTGTATTGTTAAATGTAAAACTGCTATTTAAACCATGTTATATTTTTTCTATAAATCAAGTTCTGAATAGCTTCAATCTTAACATCCCATGTGTTGCTGGAGCCTGGTATGCAAGCAAAGAATAGCAACACTGTTCACCTTCCATGCATGTCGTATGAGGGGACTAAGGGGTTTACGGGTGGACATGGCTGTCGTCTAATCCCTTATGGAGTCAAAGTGATCCAGAAGCCATGCTGAAGTTGGATGTGTCTGGTTGAAAGAAGCAGATATTGCAGCTAAGCTGTAAATCATCGCACAAAGCATTCCGTAATCTGGATTACATCCTGCTAACTTGCAGGAGTTTGAGAATGGATGCAGAAAAAGAAGTGGTTAACATGTTACAGTACCTTTAACTCATGTCTTGCCTTTACACAAGTTCTCAATCTATGTGACATGACCACAAATTTAGTCATGAAGGGGTTTTCTGTAAGGAATTTAGTTGTGAAGGGTTTTCCGTGGGGAATTTAGTCGTGAAGGGTTTTCTGTGGGGAATTTAGTAGTGAAGGGTTTTCTGTGGGGAATTTAGTCATGAAGGGTTTTCTGTGGGGAATTTAGTCGTGAAGGGTTTTCTGTGGGGAATTTGGTCGTGAAGGGTTTTCTGTAGGAAATTTAGTGAAGGGTTTTCTGTAGGGAATTTAGTTGTGAAGGGTTTTCTGTGGGAACGTGCTGTGACAGTAAACTAATACTAGAAATTGACCTTAAAACAATTCACTTTTAATTGGTGAAATAAATGGCAACTGTGAAGGAAGAGATTACTGGACATCTTGATAACTTGACAACTACTCCCCCTGTATCTGCATTTTATTTGCTGTATCGGGATACTTGGCAGCATCAATCCCTGTTTGTTTGTGCTGTATCATGATACTTGGCAGCATCAATCCTTGTTTGTTTGCGATGTATCAGGATACTTGGCAGCATCAATCCCTGTTTTTTTGCGATGTATCAGGATACTTGGCAGCATCAATCCCTGTTTGTTTGCGATGTATCAGGATACTTGGCAGCATCAATCCCTGTTTTTTTGCGATGTATCAGGATACTTGGCAGCATCAATCCCTGTTTGTTTGTACTGTTAAACTTATTTTATTTTATTTTATGTGTGTTACCAGTAATTAACAAAACTATAATACCCTGCTGCAAGTTTCACCTGTTGGATATCATATTTCCTGCAGTTATTACCTATTATTATATAAATCTATCACATTCTCCATTACAATGTTTTTGTAGCTATTTTATGTTGTGTTGATATTTGTATTTTAACAGGGACTTTGAGTATTCTTCTGGAAATATTGTCACAAGAAATTGATTCGAGATTGCTCAGTGTAAGTATAAATTGAAGAGGGTAGCAGTTTTTTGGGATTGGGAGTGAGACTAGACCGTTATTCTTCAGTTATCTGGTCGCTCATCTTATCCACATGAAATATCTCCGTCTGCTTAAAAAAACATTACAGAACTCAAGACTCATAGACGACATTAAAAAAAATGTTCTGCTGAAGTTGGGCCGTTGGCGCAAATAAAATGGCGACACAATGCATTTCCATTGTCTGGACTACATCCTGTTGGAAATCTAGTAGCATCATTATCCTTCTACAAGATAGATCCAGCGGTAGTGTGAGAATGAACGTTGAAGAAGAATTTTTTAAAAAGCATTTTATGACATCGCAGATTCACTTAAATTCATGGCAGAGTTTGGTACAAGACAGGTCTGACTTATGTTATAGATTCAGTGTTCTTGTAGCTGCTGCAGAGTTTGGTACAAGACAGGTCTGACTTATGTTATAGATTCAGTGTTCTTGTAGCTGCTGCAGAGTTTGGTACAAGACAGGTCTGACTTATGTTATATATTCAGTGTTCTTGTAGCTGCTGCAGAGTGTGGTACAAGACAGGTCTGACTTATGTTATAGATTCAGTGTTCTTGTAGCTGCTGCAGAGTGTGGTACAAGACAGGTCTGACTTATGTTATAGATTCAGTGTTCTTGTAGCTGCTGCAGAGTTTGGTACAAGACTTATGTTATAGATTCAGTGTTCTTGTAGCTGCTGCAGAGTTTGGTACAAGACAGGTCTGACTTATGTTATAGATTCAGTATTCTTGTAGCTGCTGCAGAGTTTGGTACAAGACTTATATTATAGATTCAGTGTTCTTGTAGCTGCTGCAGAGTTTGGTACAAGACTTATGTTATAGATTCAGTGTTCTTGTAGCTGCTGCAGAGTTTGGTACAAGACTTATGTTATAGATTCAGTGTTCTTGTAGCTGCTGCAGAGTTTGGTACAAGACTTATGTTATAGATTCAGTGTTCTTGTAGCTGCTGCAGAGTGTGGTACAAGACAGGCCTGACTTATGTTATAGATTCAGTGTTCTTGTAGCTGCTGCAGAGTGTGGTACAAGACAGGTCTGACTTATATTATAGATTCAGTGTTCTTGTAGCTGCTGCAGAGTTTGGTACAAGACTTATGTTATAGATTCAGTGTTCTTGTAGCTGCTGCAGAGTTTGGTACAAGACAGGTCTGACTTATGTTATAGATTCAGTATTCTTGTAGCTGCTGCAGAGTTTGGTACAAGACTTATATTATAGATTCAGTGTTCTTGTAGCTGCTGCAGAGTGTGGTACAAGACTTATGTTATAGATTCAGTGTTCTTGTAGCTGCTGCAGAGTTTGGTACAAGACTTATGTTATAGATTCAGTGTTCTTGTAGCTGCTGCAGAGTTTGGTACAAGACTTATGTTATAGATTCAGTGTTCTTGTAGCTGCTGCAGAGTGTGGTACAAGACAGGCCTGACTTATGTTATAGATTCAGTGTTCTTGTAGCTGCTGCAGAGTGTGGTACAAGACAGGTCTGACTTATGTTATAGATTCAGTGTTCTTGTAGCTGCTGCAGAGTTTGGTACAAGACAGGTCTGACTTATGTTATAGATTCAGTGTTATTGTAGCTGCTGCAGAGTTTGGTACAAGACTTATGTTATAGATTCAGTGTTCTTGTAGCTGCTGCAGAGTTTGGTACAAGACTTATGTTATAGATTCAGTGTTCTTGTAGCTGCTGCAGAGTGTGGTACAAGACAGGCCTGACTTATGTTATAGATTCAGTGTTCTTGTAGCTGCTGCAGAGTGTGGTACAAGACAGGTCTGACTTATGTTATAGATTCAGTGTTCTTGTAGCTGCTGCAGAGTTTGGTACAAGACAGGTCTGACTTATGTTATAGATTCAGTGTTCTTGTAGCTGCTGCAGAGTTTTGTACAAGACTTATGTTATAGATTCAGTGTTCTTGTAGCTGCTGCAGAGTTTGGTACAAGACAGGTCTGACTTATGTTATAGATTCAGTATTCTTGTAGCTGCTGCAGAGTTTGATACAAGACTTATGTTATAGATTCAGTGTTCTTGTAGCTGCTGCAGAGTTTGGTACAAGACAGGCCTGACTTATGTTATAGATTCAGTGTTCTTGTAACTGCTGCAAAGAACTTAGACAAACTGTTGCTCAACAATGGCATTCTATATGAAAGATAAGCACTGATGAACTCTTTTCCTCCAGAATTGTTTTCCCCATTTGGACATAATTATCTTCCATTTACACATTAAAAGACATGACACCTTGTTGAAGACCTTATTTGAGGGTAAAGTCGAAGGTAGACGAACAAGAGGTAGGCAGAGATAACAAGTGGGAGAGTAACATCACAAGATGGACAGGTTACAGCGAAGACTATCAATCAATCAATAAACCCGTAACCCTTCAGGGTCGTAGAGGTACCACATTGGATGCTTCAGCACACAGTCCTCCAGCGAATTCTATCCTCAGTGATACGGATGAGTGCGGAGATATCTTGTCCAGTCAAGAGTATACCACCAAAACAAGAGATAGTGATGTTATAGGTCTGTTACAGCCAACCTTCGTTGTGGAGACTGCAATTGAAGATGGTGATCCTCCATTGAATTTTAGATCTCTAAATATCAACAAGTTCTGTAACTCAATAACTTGTCAATAAAACCTACTACATTGTATATCAAATAAAAGCAAAATTATTGCAGCACAGGATGAAATTGTTAGTAGCGCATTATAGTATATGATTAATTATTATGAAAGGGACAAAGAGTAAGAAAAAAACAAAAGAACGAACAAATGACTCACCCAGAGGTGTATTCATGGTAATGAAAAATAAGTTAAACAGGTTACCTAACTATGGATAAATATAGATGAAGAGGTATATAAAAAAACATGCAATAAAACAAAACAGGACAATTTTTGACATATTGGTCCAAATGGGGCCTTTTTCATGAAAGCTAATAACCTTTAAACCACACAAACTTGAATACTGAGTTTGACCAGGCCATGTTACACTTATAGGAAACATAATCTAGTACCGGATGCAGAGAAACGTGGGTCCAGTTTTTTTTCATGGCAAAGTTTTTATAGCTACTGATACCAAAAACCCCATAATTGCGTTTAATAACATTATTTATTGATATCTACTTTCTCTGGAAACTACTCTTATGCAGATGTTATAAATTAATAGAAAGAATCTATAGAAATTGACAGTGTGTACAAGCTTGACAGCCTATTGGCTTGCTCTTTTCTCATCTTACCCTCAACACTTGCACGTCTCAGCATGAGTATGAAGGTAATCTTTCTGGTTGCAGAAATTTCACTAAGAACTGCCCCCCCCCCACCCCCTCCCCAATTACCTCTGGATGACTCCCGCATCAATATTGCAGGGCATGTTCATTAAGTCACTTGGTATGCACATATAAGAACAGTCGTGTGATACCAGACCCTCCATCTTAGCTTTTACTTCCATCGTAAGACTGTTGTGAAACACAATGTATTACTTTTAAACATTTCTATGTTTTTATACTATCAGGAACAATACAAAGGTATGGAGGCTGTCTTCAAGAAAGCACTTAAGCTGTTGAGTCTACTAACCAGAGAAAATCATGAGGTTCAGAATCAATTATTTCCCTACCTAGACCGCCTTTTGGATGTGTCAATTGTGAGGTCTGAGCTGGCCATGGCCCTCAAAGAGGTAATCGCATTAGATCACTAATATTTCATTAAGTTAAAGGTTGTTGTGTTTTGTTTTGTGTGATCCAGAAGCCATGCTGAAGTTGAATGTATCTGACAGAAGCCATGCTGAAGTTGAATGTATCTAACTGACAGAAGCCATGCTGAAGTTGAATGTATCTAACTGACAGAAGCCATGCTGTAGTTGAATGTATCTGACAGAAGCCATGCTGAAGTTGAATGTATCTAACTGACAGAAGCCATGCTGAAGTTGAATGTATCTAACTGACAGAAGCCATGCTGAAGTTGAATGTATCTAACTGACAGAAGCCATGCTGACATTGAATGTATCTAACTGACAGAAGCCATTCTGAAGTTGAATGTATCTAACTGACATAAGCCATGCTGAAGTTGAATGTATCTAACTGACAGAAGCCATGCTGAAGTTGAATGTATCTAACTGACAGAAGCAGATATTACAGCTAAGTTGTAAAGCATGGCAAAAAGCATTAGGTTCTCTGTACTACATTAATCATTAGTGTTTATATAGTTATTCATTCATTTTCCTTTTGCGCTGAAGTTAGCTCATAGGGCAGAGGTCATATCTCTCCAATTCTGTCTGTTCAAAGCTATTCTGTGCAGTTATTGAATAGTATGAATATTGATTATTTTACTTTCTCTAAGTATTGCTCTTCTAAGTGTTTCTTTTGGTCTACACCTATCTCTTTTGCCTGTAGGTATCCATTCAAGAGATTGGTGGTGTATTCTATTGATGTCTGCGCGAAGGACATGCCCGATGTAGGACCACACACTTTGTGGGAAACTATCAATAACTGAGACAGAATGATGAGAAACATAAATATTTTTTTGAAAAAAAGGCATAGAAGAACAGTGTCATGTCACTGTACTTGGGTTACCCCATACTCCATCCCTCTCAATGAGGCATGCTTTTCTCCAAAAGTACCACTCATAAGGCCGCGACGATGAGGCATGCCGCTTTGCAAGAGCACCACTCATAAGATATACTCTGTAACTTCAGGTGATAATCCCCAGATCACCCATCCCATTTATAAACAAGACAATTTGAGCTGGATCTGACCTCTGGAGAACAATTATATGCATCCACTGTTATCATATATAACAGTACCGATATTTTGAATGCAACCATGGAGTTGGACTAGTTAGAAGTTGTGAGATGTATTTAAAAAAAAATCTATGGCTAGAATGCAGGATCTGGAAGTGAAACGTGGTGTTGCAAGAAATGAATGGAAAATAGGAACCAAAAGAAGAGTTATTAACAAACACAGAACCACACAAATCAGTGACTACAAGCTGGAGGACACATTGAATATGAGATCAGAGAACCTATCGACTTCAGAGTGTCATGGTGATGATCTTTTGACGAACTAACATTAATATTAATTTTGAATATGAGATTGCTGTTATATACGTTCTCAAGGTGGCCAAATGATTCTACAAGAATTCATTAAAGACCTCGCTGAAAGCCTTCAAAATAAACCAAGATACATGGGAAGACGCTGCACAAAAAAGAGATACATGGCGGTCTACAGTTTAAAAAAAAGTGCAGCATCTTGTGAAAAGAGGAGAAATGCAGCAGCTAAACTGCGAAGAGTAGCTAGAAAGTTATGGGTAAATAAACAATTATCTACATTGGTGATTCTATGCTCAAACTGTCCAAGGATGTTTACGGCCTGAATAGGGCGCATTAGCCATCTACGAACTCATTGTCAAGGACATATCTCTAACTTAATTTCAAAAGTTAAAGCTTGGAACAGGGTAATGTAGTTTTGCTAATCACTGGAAACACACATAATAACACACAAATATTGAAGTTTCAATCAAAAAGTCTTTATCACGACTACATAATGCAGCTAAAAAATGACTAGCAAAAACAACACTATTGACGTTCACAAGCCATAGCTAAACATCAAACTTCATTACTCTGTTCCAAGCTTTACCTGTTGGATTTCATTGTGTGCAGTGAGTACATATTATTCAGTTTCAAAAGTGGATGTAACATATGGTCATCATCACTTGTGATTCATGAAGAACACACAAAATAACAATACCCTGTGTTTTAAAATGTTTACTAAAATATATTTGATCCTCATCAGGTTTTTACAGACAACCAAAAAGTCTGTCTTAAAGTTCAACCTCGTCAGATTCAGAGAATTGTTATGCTGGCATCAGACTGTCAGCACACTGCTCCTGAGTTCCTGATACTTCTGAAAACTTTAGTCAAGGTAAGCAATAGTAACAAGAGGAGAACTCTCCACTACAGGTTGGAGCAGTAGTTCTCAACCTTTTCCCCCACTGTAGCTCCCTTTTCTGAGAAATTTATTTATGAGGCACCATTTAATATTATAGGTAATGACATTTTATTCTACTTCTGCGTTTGTTCTCAAACTCCTGCATATTAACTTGGTTTGTTCTCAAACTCCTGCATATTAACTTGGTTTGTTCTCAAACTCCTGCATATTAACTTAGTTTGTTCTCAAACTCCTGCATATTAACTTGGTTTGTTCTCAAACTCCTGCATATTAACTTGGTTTGTTCTCAAACTCCTGCATATTAACTTGGTTTGTTCTCAAACTCCTGCATATTAACTTGATTAGTCCAGAGAATGGAATGCATTGCATCATGGTTTACAACTGTGCTGTGATAGCTGTGCTTTTCTGCCTGACACATCTGACTTCAGCATGATGTCTGGGTCACTTTCACCCTATATCGGATGGGACAGCCAACTCCAACAAGGTATACATGGCATCTGGGTCACTTTTACCCTATATCGGTTGGGACAGACAACTCCACCCCATAGCCATCTTAGTCACCTCCTATGACAGCATTGAAGGTAAACAGTGTTGCTATTCTTTGCTCCAATTTCAGACCCCGGCAATACACAGGCAAATTTAATTTTTTAATCTGAGGACCTTTTTAAGTGATGATTTTTCCCTAACACTATCAGGTGCTGTGACAACTGGCATTGGTGATCACAGAAGTCCACTACTCTCTGTGTCTAGTATCTTGTGTCAGGATCGTTGTTGACTCATTCTTATTCCATGATGTTAAACTTGCCACTATTTTCTCATGCTTTCATTCTCACGCTTTCATTCTCACGCTTTCATTCTCATGATTTCATTCTCATGATTTCATTCTCATGATTTCATTCTCATGATTTCATTCTCATGATTTCATTCTCATGATTTCATTCTCATGCTTTCATTCTCATGATTTCATTCTCATGATTTCATTCTCATGATTTCATTCTCATTCTTTCATTCTCATTCTTTCATTCTCATGATTTCATTCTCATGATTTCATTCTCATTCTTTCATTCTCAACCTATGACAACATCAAGGAATGGACAGGAAAAGATATTTCCACACTCATCCGCATCGCTGAGGATAGAATTCACTGGTGGACTCTGTGTGCTGAGGCATCCAATGTGGTACCCCTATAACCCTGAAGGGTTACAGGTTTATTGATTGATTGATTCTCAACCTCTCTTACCTTCAATCATGCCTACAGTAGCTATGTTCTCCAAACCTCCTTATTTCATAATGTTTCCCCTGTAGCCTATCTAATCTAGAAAATCCCCCATTGAGGCTAACTCCTTGAAGTGGTATTGGGGCTTAGTCCAGCAAAACAGAGGCTGGAAACTAAGATTGGTTGGGCCTTCCCTGACATCGAGCAGGACCACAATACTGCCCAAGCAATCACTGGTGCTGAAATGGTGATAATTTCATTCTAGTCTGAACATACTCCAGAAGTTCATTGGAATTTCTTTCTTTCAAATTTGTTGCTTACACCATTCATACAATTGTGTTTACAGTATAGCAAAACTACCACAAAACACAATGACATATACAAGTGAAGGGCTTTATAGAAGAAGGACCTATCCCACATTTTTGTTAAAATTAGTAATTTTGCAAATTACGATATCTGGTACCATCTAGTATATATCAAATGGTACCAACTGCTGAAGACAGATGTGTCGGGTCATTGGCGCAAATAAATGGCAACACAACACAATTCTCTCGATTACATCCTGCTGGAAATCTAATACAACAATGGTCCTGCATCAAGAGAGAAGCAGTGGGAGTTTGAGAATGAACGTTGAAGAATAAGAAATGGTACCAAATAGTCTGATATGTTAAGAATATATTCTCAGAAATGGAAAGTTCATACAAAGATTGTAGTTTTTCTGCACTTCAAAACTTTTAATTGAACTTTTCTCCATAAGTTTACAAATGTGGGATAGTCCCTTCTTCCACTAAGCCCTTCAATACTACTACATTCATGTCACTTATGGCAAGCACATTTACATGATTATTCAGCTCTTGTAAATTTTGCCTGCACACAACTTAATTTATTTAGAGGTCTTGCATAAATTGAGGATTTGTTCGCTTACTGCCAGTGTGGTTTGATCTTACTGCTGGTTTATGGTGGCTCATTTGTTGATAAAAAGTGAAGACCATCAGTTACAAGCAAAGTGTGAGAGGTGATCTGACAGTGAGAAGTGCCAGATGATATTTGAAAACATCCAAGTCAGTAATGGATAATAAGCAGTAACTGCAGAAAAAATGAAATGAAATAGGCAAAAAAAACTATAGGAAAAAAGATGATGAATGTGGACATTTGCTATTCATGTCATATTATGTTGTGATCTTGTTAAATGACTTTTGGTTGAAACTTCAAATTTCTTGTGTTTCCAGTGATTAGCAAAACTTCATGACCCTGTTTCTAAAGTCAATAATGTCATTTTATTCTGAGATTGTCTGATCTAATATTGTATTGTTTGCAGGTGGAGAGCTTGGAACTGACAATTAAAAGAAATCAAGCTCTAGTAATGAAATATCTTATGCAGACGTTCAAAAAGTCAGCTTATGTTCTAGATGAGCCAGAAGATGAGAGGTTTGTTCTATGTGACGTGTTCTTTACAGGACGTTGTCCTCACTGCAACTCTGTAAGCCTCTAGGTTCTGTGAAAACTGTCCCTCTTCTAGTTCCATATTCAGGTCTTCGATATTTTGGGTCTGTCCAGTCTGGGGGACTCGCCATCAGACCCTTGAAGCTTATTTATGGTCACTTTGAGTTTCTTGGCATTGTATACGCCTCAATAGATTGCCATTGCTTTCGGAGCCAGTTCTGGTTGCTTAGCAGCTACTGTACTTGATGCGCCTTCAGCCCAATACTGGGCCTTTCCAACTAGCCATTGTTGATAATACGAGGCGTGTTCAAATGAAAACGGGACTTGTGGATTTATTTAAAAAGTATCATACGCAATTTAATATTTTCAACGGAATTGAACAAAGCAACCACTTGTGAATAAGAATGCACCTGGGTTCATCAGAAAAAATCTCCGTATGCATTTAGGCAAGCATCCCACTGTTTAGGTAGACGTCGAATGCCGTCCGAGAAAAAGTTGCGTGGCTGTTCTCTGAACCATGTGGTCACCGCTGTCTTCACGTCTGCGTCGCTGTTGAATCGCTGTCCCTTTAGTGCTTTCTTCAACGGTCCGAACAAATGGAAATCACACGGGGATAAATCGGGACTATAGGCTGGGTGATGAAGAACTTCCCAATTCTTCTTTGCCAATGTTTCCTGCACAATTTTTGCGACGTGCGGACGAGCGTTGTCGTGGAGAAGAATCACACCTTCATCACCTGCCACAATGCTCAACAGAAATGCATCACCCTCTGCCCTGTAACGCATCAGGTGGTTCAAACTCCACCCCATCCGTTCTTCCTTATGGTGGTCAGTCAACATCCGTGGGACCCACTGTGAACACACCTTCCGATAGTTCAATTTCTTCCGAACAACCATGTGGGCTGTCCCAATTGACATATGGAATTCTTCTGCAAGCGAACGAATGCTCCGACGACGGTCAGTCAGTACTGCTTTATCAAGCACGGCTATGGCTTCTTCTGTTGCAACAATATGCGCCTGACCTGGCCGTGCAAGATCTGCCGTTAACTCACGTCCGTCTTTAAACATACGCACCCACTCCATCACTCTGGTCCTCGACAAACATTTGTCACCATATGCTGCCTTCATTCTCCGATGAATGTCTACTGCTTGACATCCTTCAAATGAAAGAAACTGGATCACAGCACGCTGATTCACTTTGGACGGGTTCGGAATCACACCCGCCATATTGTTAACAGTCTTCTGCAGCACATATGCATGCTGGGAAGATGAACACGTGACCGTATGTAAATTATTGGATACTCATTACTAGTGCAAAATGTCATCAATATCAGTGCGCTCTATCACGCGTGGTGTAACAAGTCCCGTTTTCATTTGAACACGCCTCGTAGATATTTCACCTTCTCCACCAGCAGTTCTGTGTACTGTAGGAGAGGACGTTCTTTTTCTGAGTAGGTTCACGTAGTTCAGCTGACTAGCCATGGTCGTTGCCCGGTATGTGGCGCTGCTGTACACAAACAGACACAAGGTTTGTTACAGACTTGATTTGATGCAGAGACAGCAAGTATAATGTACCTTATCATGGCACATTTAGTCACCTGTGCCTTATCATGGCACATTTAGTCACCTGGGCCTTATCATGGCAAATTTTGTTACCTGTGCTTACTTGTGTGTTTGTCATCATCATCAAGTGCCATCTCTGCAACAAAGGTTGGCTGCAATGGATTCCCAACATCTCTGTCTCTTGCTATGGTGGTGCACTCTGCTAGACTGTAATGTCTTCATTTTGTGATATTTCCTTTCCGTTTGTATCTCTGCCTACCTCTTGCTTGCCTCCCCTCAACACCACCCTCAAGTAAAGTCTTCAACAAGGTATCATGTCTTTTAATATGTTCAGAATAAATTTAAGTAATTAATTTAGTAACAATAAATAATAAAGTTAATAGTGCGTTTTTAAATGACTAACAAGTCCAATGCGCGCACAAAATGTTCTTCTACAGAATTGACAACTTTAGAGGGTGTCTATGGGACATAGAGACGTTTTTTCTTTTCTACGTGCCCGCTTCTGTCTTGCAGTATCTTGTCTGGTCTCTTCCGCCGCTAGTGCTCCCGTTCTAAGGCTGTAATGCTGTGCTGTTCTATCCTGAGCGAGGCTCCCCCAAGCGCCTACGTCAATGTTAAGATGTTTCTTGAGTGATGACTTGAGCGTGTCTTTGAAGCGCTTTTTCTGTCCACTAGCTTTTCGAATTCCTGCCTTGAGTGCTCCATAATATATTTGTTTTGGCAAACGCAAGTCCTCCATACGCACAAGATGACCTGCCCAGCATGCTTGCGCCTTCATAAGTAGTGTGTAGATGCTTATTGAGGTTGATTTTTCCAAGACCTCATAGTCTGGTACTTTGTCCCACCAATGGATGTTTAGTAATTTACATAGGCAGGTAAGATGGAAATGATTTAATTTTCTTGCATGTCTAGCATACACTATCCACGTTTCACACGTTTGTGCTTGTTCTATATACCCACATCGCAAAGGCATCAATTCTGTCTTCTAGTTGTTTGTTCATTATTTATATTTCTGAACCATTAATGAATCTTGAATATATGTAGCATTTTATAGTTATCATTTTTAGTTTGTCTATGATTTCTTTAGATATTAATTTTTTTCTCATGTAATTTAAAATACTTTTAGCTATTCCTATTCTCCTTTGGTGAATAGGCTAGCCGGGGGTAAGGATGCAAATTTTTCACTTTTTAGTGTATTCTAACAGCCAGACTTAACTATGAGAGACCAAACTAACAGCAGTGTGTAGCTTACCCATCCATCTTACATTAGTGTCTGTATTGAAAACATACAATTATGTGTAATACATAGAATGAGAATTTGTGAACATAGTGTATCATAGTTGGCACATTCTTGAAGGATATTAATATCCCCAGTGAGGTCAGCTCCTTGTCGAGGAGATAGGACTTAGTCCAGTCAGCAGAGGTTGAAAACTAAGACTGGCAAACGATGTGTTCTGCCTAGCAAGTGAAGTGAGCAACATTTCGCCACAAGCGCCAGAGGCCGCACCGCAACAAGCAGAATGTCATGCATTATTGCGCATATACTGCTTTAAATACATTAAATATAAAAAAAGGTACACATCATTAAACACATCATATGTGTGTTGTCATCATAGAGTTTACCATGTGTATTTAATATGTAAAATATTTGCAGGGAACGGATCTTAACCAACCAGACAGACCCAGGTCATCTGACATACTTGATCAATTTAGTTGAGCTTCTTGCCACTTGTGCTGAGGTAATTTGTTCTTCTTTGATCTGTGAGAGCTAAAGCAATATTCAGCCT
Source organism: Meghimatium bilineatum (assembly GCA_034231615.1). Lineage (NCBI taxonomy): Eukaryota > Metazoa > Mollusca > Gastropoda > Stylommatophora > Philomycidae > Meghimatium > Meghimatium bilineatum. The sequence goes on from CM067310.1 coordinate 18,957,549, forward strand.
ATCAGTCATTTGTGATATTGTTTTCAGCTGAACTGTTGTGATGTGCAAGCCTTGATTACACTTGTATGAGTAGCTTTGGTTGCAGATGTATTATTTCTATAAATGAAGTCCATCTCAAAAGTTAGTTGGACATGAAATGGAACACGATTCACCCAAACAGTCAAAAGAGATGAGATGTTGGAGAAAAGCCACAGGAGTGACCAGAAGACACATAATTAGAAACGATGTCATAAGAGAAAGAGTGGGTGTCATATCAATTCTACAATACATACAAAACCAAAAGATACAATGGTTTGGTCATCTGGAAAGAATGCTGTGTGATTCATTAGTTTATAAAGCATATATGAAGAGAGGAGAAGCAGAAAGAAGAGCCAAGGGTAGACCTAGATTACGCTGGTACGACAACATTAAAGAGACATTACACGAACACCAAATAACATTATCTGAAGCTGCCAGAAAAGCGAGAACAAGAACATTGTATCTCCCTCGACACCCATAAAGGGTAAAAGAGGAAGGAAATAAGAAGAAGTCAAAAGGCATTTCCATAAATGAAGTCCATCTCTAAAGCTCCATGGGCATAAAATGGAACTGGATTCCCCCATATAGCTAAACAATGATTTTATCAAAAAACTTGGAAGAAAAGAACCATAGGTATAATATGTTTGAATTTCATGACATCCATTTGTGGCCTGTGAACAATCTATAGAAAACAGAACATAATTTACAGAAACTGTGCACTGTACCAAACCACAAAGGAAAAAACTATAACCATGTGAAGCTACTATGTCAGAGAATCTCTAAGGGGCTGTCACAGGGCTGGTGGGCTGTCAAGGGCTGGTGGGCTGTCACAGGGCTGGTGGGCTGTCACAGGGCTGGTAACCACAGTACAGTTCATTGAAGAAATCCCTATCAGTATCAGACTTCGACTGGAGAACAAGAAAAAATAAAGTTGAGGATGGTATCTGTCCAAAAGTTTCTGTTTGTTGTCCTTCATGCATGTTGTGTGGAAAAACGGATCATTTCTGTATTTCCTTTCAGTAAAGTACAAGTATATGCCACCACATGTTTAATTATTTCCCATGTCTGTTTGTAAAAGTTCATGTTCATCATTTAATAATTGACATATTTATTTATTTAGGGTTGTGGTTAGGGTTAGTTATATAAAGCGCAACTATCCTAACTCAAACCCTAAAATAAATTCATATTTAAATTACGAAATGATGAACATGAAATTTACAAACATAGACAAGGAAAATAACTGGACTATGTGGTGGCGTCTACTTGTACTGTACCTTCCTTTCTTTATATGTTTCACGGCCATTTGTAAGTTATCATCATCAAACCCATATACTTCAGGGATGTAGGAATGCCACTCTGTAAACATCAACACCGTAATTCTGTGATTACTAAGTGCACCAAAGTTATGAGGGTTAACATGAGGATCTGATTCTTCCATGTGATTCCTGCATTTTCTTAGTAACTATTGTTACCAAAGAGAATCTATAGTGCTAGGTGGAGTCTATGTTGGTTTTTTCATGCCGAGTTGGCTTTTTATCTAAATCACACATAGATCACACATAGATAAAAGCCACTCAGCCGAAAAAACAACCATCATAGACTCCACCTAGCACTATAGATTTTCTTTGGCAATAATAGTGCACACGGTTTTTGTTTTCCCAGACCATACGGTCACAAATAGATAAAAGCTAACATGGCCAGATATAACAAACATAGACTTTTGTCTTAGGTTGAAATGCCCGTGCCTCAGCCAGGGACTTTAATCCCCATTTAACAAAAAAACAAATTCTTAGTAACTACACTCCCCTGTATTCTGTAATAACTATCCTGTATTCTGTAACAACTCTCCTGTATTCTGTAACAACTTTCCTGTATTCTGTAACAACTCTCCTGTATTCTGTAACAACTCTCCTGTATTCTGTAACAACTCTCCTGTATTCTGTAACAACTCTCCTGTATTCTGTAACAACTTTCCTGTATTCTGTAACTACTCTCCTGTGATAGTATACTAGACAATGTTTCAAATTTCATATATTTGGGAAGCAAGATAACAGCAGATGGGGATACCAACTCAGAAATCAAGGCTCAAATCGCTCTCGCCTCCAACGCCTTTAACAAACTCTCAAACATCTGGAGATCGAAGATCGCAAGTAAGCACATCAAACTGCGACTATTCAATGCACGTGTGATTCCATCATTGATATATGGATGTGAAAGTTGGAAATCTACCGCAATAATGGATAAGAAGTTAGTTGCCTTTGAGAATAGATGCAACAGAAAAATCACAAATACTAATTGGAAAGGCTTCAAATCAAACGACATACTAAGAGAGGAGACAAAACAAGAATATGTGATGAACATCATCAGAAAACGCCGCTGGACATACATCGGCCACATACTTAGAATGAAGGAAGACAGATTTCCATGACAAGCCTTCATGTGGACACCAGATGGGAAAAGAAAACAGGGAAGACTAAAAACAACGCTCAGAAGAACATTTATGAATGAATTAAAATCAACAGGCATAAATGCACAAGACCTGCAACCCCTAGCAACTGACCGACAGGCATGGAAAACTATAACATCCTCCCTATGTGCCAAACTTGGCAAAAGAGGAACTGACTGACTCTCCTGTATTCTGTAACTACTCTCCTGTATTCTGTACTATAGAGAAGCACTTTAAAAAAGTGAGAGATATTTTCGCAATATAGAATATGTTGTGACACAAAAAGCGAGCAAGAATTGGGTGCTGTATGAAGCATTGCTGCAGAATCAGCATTAGTTTGTATATTAGTTTAATTTAAGAATTATTTTTTTTACTCTAGTATAATGAGATTGCAAGAACTGCAGGAACAATGTCTGTGGTCAAATACAAAAGGAAAAACAGACTGAAATTGTTTGGCCACCCAATGAGAATGAACTCTCACGGCTAGAGGCAAGAGCATACAAAATGAGAATCGAAACAAGAGGCAAAGGAAGACCAAGAAGAAGGTGGATTGAAGGAGTTACCACTGTTTTGAGACGTCACAATATTACTGTAGGCCTATATCAAGTTATGAAACATGTCATAGCATAAAAACCAATTGTCGTTCGATTCTACGATGATTTACAGAAAAAAGCAGAGAAAAGGCAATAAATAGATATAATTTGTTAAGGTTTTAGGTATTACTTTAGCTATGTCGTTACATTGGCCAGCGGCAAGGGCATACAACATGAAAATGGAAACAGCAAGTTACAGAGGAAGATGGATTGAAGGTGTTACCAACATTCTGACACGGCACAGTATTACTGCATATCAAGTGACTAGACGTTACGGTTGAAAACCAGTTGTCGCTCAATCCTGCGCCGCCTCACAGCAGAAGCAGAGAAAAGACAATTGATAATAGATAGATGTTACATGCTCTTAGCTACGTTCTCAACCTGAGATATGCTGCTGTGTTGAGGACATGTGGGAAACATGAATACATTAAAGTCAGTTCTCTTTGCTTGTTTAAAGAATACGAAAAATTTGACATTATATAGAAAATTTGTGGCAGAAATTATTTCTTAAAAGAACATGTTTTGTTATCCGACAGGGAGAGAACAAGTTTATTGAATCGTTGTGCCAGACCATCCTTCCATCAGATGAGATTCTGTGGGTGCTGAATCATCATCAGATAGACAGCAATCTCAAGCGTCCTTTCATCAAGTTTTTCCTGTGGGTTTATATGAAAGCATCATATAATTTGGTGGAAAGTGGAGGTTCAGATCTCCAACATAACAAGTATGTCCAGTTATCAATAAGTTATATTTCACACATATTTTGGCAATAATAGTGCACATGGTTTTCTATTTCCGCAGACCATAGATCGGTTTTATCTATGATTGATAGATTGATAGATATCATAGATTGATAGGTCACACATAGATAAAAGGCAACACTGTCGAAAATAACCAACATAGACTCTACCTAACACTGTAGATTTTCTTTGGCAATAATAGCACATGCTGTGACCGTCCATATCCTTAATGTTTGTTTTCTGTTGTGTTTTAATTTTGTTTCAATTTTTGTCTTGATAAAAGTCTTTTGGTCGAAACGTTGATTTATATGTGTTATTATGTGTGTCTTATTAGCAAAACTTCATTACCCTATTTCTGCATTTGCCTGTTATATTTCACACAAAGTGTCAGCTAATAGCACATTTAAACATTTTTTATTAAAAGTTTCCATTCCCAGAGGGATTACCTATTTTTACTCTTTCTTATGAATGGAACAATAATCTGTACTTTCAGTTATAATAGGTTGTCTTTTGGCTAGACAGATTTTTCCCAGACTTCTATGTGACATGTTCTTTTATGTGATGTGTTCTTTGCAGAACATTGTTCTCAATGCCACACTCTCAATTCTGTGCAAGCTGTGAGCATCATTTAGTGTTATATTCATGATGCATGGGAAGAACTTGCACAAAATAGATCTACATGCTGTTCTAAAATCAATAAGAGTGCATCATCTTGTGAAAAAAAGGAGAAATGCAGCAGCCCAACAGCGGAGACCAGCTAGAAAGACACGGATAGACCAAGATCCGTCTACTGTCGTCATTCCATGTCCGAACTGTCCAAGAACATTTACAGCTCAAATAGGACTCATTAGCCATCTACGAACTCATAATCAAGGACATAACTAAAATTGAATTTTCAAAAGTGTGGATGTAACAAATGGTCATCATCATCATGTGATGGACGAACAACAAAACATATTCATAAGAATTTTGATGTCTTGTCTTGGTCTGCCTATTGTTCTCTTTCTTGGAATCTTTCCTGGATTATTCTTTCTAGTCTACTACGCTTTTTTATATGTCCAAAATATATTCTTCTTCTTCTTTTTTCTTCTTTCTGTCCTCATGTACCTTTCGGTGTTGAGGGGAGAGTGAGTGTACGGTCTTTTGCCCTTCTATTTGCCACCTCTGCTGTTATATTTCTGAGTGTCTCTAATACACTATCTATCCACCTTTTACGAGGGCTTCCAATAGGTCGCCTGTTTTCGTATCATTTGTTAAGTGTTTTTTGGATAATACTTTGCTCTTTCTGTCTGGTTATGTGGCCGTACCATTTAACTTGTTGTTTCTATATGTATTCTATTGTTGGCTTGATCCCTAATTGTTTCCTTAGTGTTTCATTCCTGATTTTGTCTCTCAAGCTAACTCCAATCATACGTCTCACACATTTCATTTCAGTGGTGTTAATCTTATGTATTGTTATATATTACATAACAATATATTATATATATTAGTTTACTATTTTATATTTACTATTTTATATATATATTAGTTTACTATTTTATATTTACTATTTTATATATATATTAGTTTACTATTTACTACCAAAATATATTAGTTTACTATTTACTACCAAAATATATTAGTTTACTATTTACTACCAAAATATATTAGTTTACTATTTTTCATAGTTTTGACGAATCAAAACTAGTCTTCTTCTTCTTCTTCTTCTTCTTTCGTTCACTTGAAACATATCTATAATCTGTAATTCTGTCTCCTGAATAAAACTCACTGTCTTTTGTAGCTCATACAGTGTCCCATAGAGTTTTGATTCCTGTGTTGTTTCCTCTGGCCAATATGTCTGCATCAGTGTTTCATGCTCAGAACACCCTTGAAGTATATTTTTGGCACTCTGTGCTGCCTGTCCACATGTACACATGGCAGTGTTGCCAATCTTGAACTTTGTATACCTGTGACTGCGGAGTCGGTTGTGTCCTGTTCTGAGGCGTAGAATTACAACGTGTTCTGATCTGTTCATAATGTGATAGTCATCTTGTGTTGGTGTTTGTGGCTTTCTTATTGACTTGATCATCTGTTTTTTCTGATGGTAGGTGATTGGTATATCTGGTTGGTCTTCGGCAGCACCTTCCTTAGCCAGTTGGTCTGCTTTTTCATTCAGTCTTCTTCTATGTTCAAGTCTTTGGAGACATCTTTATTGGGTTATCTTTCTGTCCACGATATTCTTAAGACTAATGGAAATTGAACCAGTCCGTTCTAACAGCACCGAATCGCCTTGCAGGTCAAGTAAACAGGTTTTTCCATACTTGATTAACCATATTTCCAGTAAAAGATGTGATTTTGGCAAGACATTCAAACTGTGTACTCAAGTCACTGAGAAAAGACCAATCAAGATAAGGACTATTACAACAAGAACGAACATCCCATATAAGTATTGAAGTATCCTCAGTAATACAAACATAAATATAGATAAACATAAATGTTTGTGTTACTGAGGATACCTCAATACTTGTACTGGTGGGGGTGGTGGTGGTGGCTCCGGCAGTGTTATTGTTGTTAATAATAAGAAATAAAAATAATAATAAATCTGTCAGGTTTTTAGAGATTGGACATTGAGACATTTAGTGTAGAAAGATCTCCCCTGCATCTCTATCCTCTACCATCCTGTTAAGTTTGGAAACATCACACCCAATCTAGTTCTTGATATTATCTACCCATGTGTTCTTCTGATCTCCTCATCTTCTTCTATGGTACATTAAAGAATATCTTTTGTCACTGTGGAGTGTTTCATCGCGTGCCCGTACCACCAAAGTTTACAAAGTTTAAAAACTGTTACCAGTGATATAGTGGCTTCTAAATCTATTATAAATATATTTGTCGTATTCTTTCCAGAACGTAGTCTTCCTTATAAATCTCCTGAAATCCCTGCCATCTCTGGCAAGTTGTCCCGCTTCCCCTAGCGGCATGTACATGCATTCCTGAATGTCTCTTGTCCAACGATGTCTTGGTCGGCTTCTGTCCCTAATGCTTTCTATTGCCCTCTCCAACAACACTCTTTTCATGCCATCGTGTCTCTTCACATGGCTGAAAAAAAAACCAACTTCCTTCTTATTATGGTGTTTCTTCTTCTTCTTCAGCGTTCATTCTCAAACTCCCACTGGATTTCTCTTGTAACAGGACAATGATCCTACAAGATTTCCAGTTGAATGTAGTCCAGAGAATGGAAATGCGCTGTGTTGCCGTTTTATTTGCGCCAATGGCCCAACACATCCATCTTCGGCGGTTTATGGTGTTTAAAAACAGCCTTATGCAGAACCTTAAAATCTATTATGCAATACAGAAGAATCATTAAGATAAATAGTTGATTTTACCACATTATTACTAGTGTTATCAAATATTGTATATTTTGTAATGGTTGGTACATGTTCATGTTACAGACTCTTGTGGGACTTCATCAACTTTGTGATTCAAGAAATGATACTACTCTCTGAGCTTATTGCACGCTTTTCAGACAAAATCCCACAGTTACTTAAGCATCCTCCTCCCAACAGGTAATAAATATATCATTAAATATGATTGGTTTCGCCTGTGTGTTGCCGGGTCCCGAAAGGGTAGTAAAGAATAGCAACACTGTTTACCTTCCATGCATGTCGTAAAAAGTGACTAAGGAGGTTATGGGATGGAGTTGGCTGTCCCATCCCACATAGGGTCAGTGACCCAAAGCCATGCTGAAGTTGGATGTGTCAGGCCTAAAGGCGCATATATCGCAGCAATGCTGTAAATCATGACACAACGCATTCCGTTCTCCGGACTACATCCTGCTAAACTGCAGGAGTTTGAGAATGAACGCAGAAGAAGAAGAAGATAATTGGTTTGTAGGAGGATGCCATTGCCCTCTAGGAAATCTCATAAGTACTCTCTCGCAGAAAATGACAAAGTGCATACTGATCATTCTTCTTCGTCTTCTTCAGCTTTCATTCTCAAACTTCACCTGGATCTCTTGTAGCAGGACAATGGTCCTACTAGATTTCCAGCAGGATGAAGTCCAGAGAATGGAAATACAACTGTGCTCTGAAGAGGTTATGGTATCAACTTATTTTGGAGCAAGATTTGCCCAAGGGTCTATAATTCCTGGTTTCAAATCACTTCTTCTTCAGCGTTCATTATCAAACTCTTGCTGGATCTCTCTTGTAGCTGGGCTTGAGGCACTAAGACATGTGGATTAGAGATGAGCAAGACATGCCCAAGTGTCTATAATGTCTGGTGTCAGCATTTCAAGACACTAAGACATGAGGATTAGAGATGGAGCAAGACTTGCCCAAGTGTCTATAATGTCTGGTGTCAGCATTTCAAGACACTAAGACATGTGGATTAGAGATGAGCAAGACGTGCCCAAGGGCCTATAATGTCTGGCTTCATGGCAGACTTCAATGCATTAAGACATGGGGATTAGAAGTACAAGAAATATTTGCTGTAGATAAATAATATCAAGGCCAGTCTTGTGTATAAACTGCTTCATATTCAAGATCACTGAGACATTATCAAGTAGCATGTGTAATGTCACTATTGGCCTATCGGATGAACCATTGGAATTTGTCTCTTTTATAGATCTTACTCTTTAGTGATATAATATAATTTATTAATTTATAATATAATTTATAAATGTGTTAAACAATAACCAATGAAATATTCTCATCAGTTAGAATAACCAATCAAATATTCCCCCCAATTACAGCCAACTAAATATTTTCACCATTTACAACAAATCAAATATTCTCACTATCTACAATAACCAATCAAATATGCCCACCAGTTGCAATAGCCAATCAAATGTTCTCACCAGTTACAATAACCAATAAAATATTCTCACAAGTTACAATAACCAATCAAATATTCTCACTAGTTACGTAGCAGAGAGTGATAGCGCTGAGTCAGAGATGCACAACAAACTTCTCTTTGTGATGGAAGGAGTGTTACCATTTCTACATGTAAGTTTCTCTCTGAGTTATATATATATATATATATATATATATATATATATATATATATATATATATATATATATATATATATATATATATATATATATATATATATATATGCAAATTATTAATAAAAAATATATTATGTCTGAGAGTCACTTCCAGAGTCAGCAGGATTTTACTAGAACGTTTGAGAAAAAAATCACTTCTTGCTCGCTTCTTCTTCTTCTGTGTTCGTTCTAAAATTCAAGAATTTTAGCAGGATGCAGCCTAGATAGCAGAATGTGTTGTGTGATGGTTTATAGCTAGGTTGTGATGGTTGCAACCTTTAACCTACACATTCGTCTTCAGCATCACCTTTTGCTCACAAAACTATGCTTTCTTCTTTCTGATTTAATTTTGTGCCCAAACTATTTTATTTGCTTGATCTTGATTTCCTTTAATAATTATTTCTTTATATTAAGTGTTGTTAATACCTCTTTGTTTGTTTTCTTATCTTTCCATGATGTTCTCCCTATTCTTCTATATTTCCACATCTCTGAGGCATCAATTCTGTCTTCTGATTGTTTGTTTAGTGTCCATGTTTCTGAGAGCCATACATTAATATAGAATAAATATAGCATTTTATAATTCTCATTTTTAACTTGTTTGTTATTTGCTTTGAATATTTTCCTCATGTCATTGAAAGTACTTTTAGCAATTCCTGTTCTCATTTTAACTTGTTTCACATCCACCATTATTTGTGATTATGAAATGCTCATGAACCTCTAAAATTAAAAAAAATTAAAATATACCATCATATATCTAAATTGAGGAGCGCTGTAGCCTAGTGGATAGTGAGCTTGCTTGCTATCATCTGGTTACAGCGTGCCAGGTTCAAAACCACGTCTGGACATAAAAAATTTTTTTTTAAATCCGGGTTGTGATTTCTCACTTGACACGATCACTCCTCCAGTCGACTCAGCTGTATATGAGTACCTGACACATGAGTTAGGGAAGGTAAAAAAAAAGCAAGGAAGGGAACTGGCCACCCCACCTAATAGTTGCTGCGGCTTAGTACATGAAGAGTTATCTTCATCCCCGACTGCAGATGCCGTGGGACCTACCTTTACCTTTTTTATATCTAAATTAGTTGTGAATACAATATGGGATATGACCTAACAAGACCCACAAAACTGATTTAAAACATCTCTATGCTACGAGGCTGTTAAAGTCCATGTTTGACATTGGTAGCAGAGTGTTGGTATACAAATTGTAGATATTATCTGTCTTTTGATTTCCATCTTGATGTTTGTGCGAAGAAGTAATGGTGAAATCATCATCATCATCAATGTAGCCAATTGTGACTGTTTATATTTTGACTGTTTATATTTTGACTGTTTATATTTTGACTGTTTATATTTTGACTGTTTAGTTTTTGACTGTTTAGATTTTGACAGTTTAGATTTTGACTGTTTAGTTTTTGACTGATTAGTTTTTGACTGTTTAGATTTTGACAGTTTAGATTTTGACTGTTTAGATTTTGACTGTTTAGATTTTGACTGACTGTTTAGTTTTTGACTGTTTAGATTTTGACTGTTTAGATTTTGACTGTTTAGATTTTGACTGTTTAGTTTTTGACTGTTTAGATTTTGACTGTTTAGATTTTGACTGTTTAGATTTTGACTGTTTAGTTTTTGACTGTTTAGATTTTGACAGTTTAGATTTTGACTGTTTAGATTTTGACTGACTGTTTAGTTTTTGACTGTTTAGATTTTGACTGTTTAGATTTTGACTGACTGTTTAGTTTTTGACTGTTTAGATTTTGACTGTTTAGTTTTCAAAATGTGTTAAATTTTATCGTGATTGTATCATCACAGATTGCTTGTGTTTCTTTGTGAATAGATTTTCTACACAGTGTTCTACTCCCCTGATAAGAATGTGTACCCAAATGAAGTAACCACTACAGACTACCTTGCCAGTGCCATGATTGTGAGTACTGGTTGTTTACAATAATCTACCTATCTACCTACCTGCCTGCCTACCTACCTACCTACATCTATTTATATCTAACTTTGTTCCTTCTGCAATGAACATGGTGCATAGGGCAGAAACCAGAGCTCTCCAGTTCGAGTGATATGATGCTACTGTGTGTAACTCCTGTATGTTGTTGCGACTTATAGTCATACCTTCTTTGATGATTGTTATGCGAAGAGTCTCTCTTGGTCTTCCTTTTCTTCTTTTGCCATCTGGTACCCATTTTAATGCTCGTATTGCCAGTCTGTTTTCATTCATGTTTACAATGACAGTTATATAATAAGGATATAGCAAGACTGCTGGATCACATGGAAGAATAGTTCATTTAAGGCATAGGGGCTTACACCACAATAACAAGAACTCTACCGCTGATGATGATTGTTATAATGCAGACAGATGAAATAGCAAGCCTATTTCCAATTTTAAAGAATTCTATGTATACCATAAACAGGTAAATAGACAAATCAAGAAGTATTAAGATCAAGAAGCATCAAAGAGGGCTGGCTCCTTAACAACATCATAACAAGAAAGCTGTGTTTTCTTTGGTCATATAAAGAGAAATAATAGCATGGAAAGATTAATAACTGAAGGCAGAGCTAATGGCAACAGGGGAAGAGGGTGCCCAAGATGACAATGGTGCAGTGATATATCAGATTGCTTAAACATGTCTCTAGCTGCGGCAGGTTAACTGGTCCAGAATCGCGGCGTGTTCAGAGAATCCATACGGAAGACCACATTCTGGAAAGAATATGTCACATGATAATGATGATTCCCAAGTAGGGAACTGAGTTACACTTGAATATGATTCAGAAAGTCACAACAGGTAATATGCATAGACAATGGATGGAGTCATTGAGTAGGGCTAAAAAGTGGTCATCAGTGTAGAAAATTACTCTAATCCTTGTCCCCGGACACGTGTATGTGAAAGGAAACAAACAGGCTGAAAAAATTAGATGGTGAGTGATTTGCTACAGCCAACTGGATATATTTAAATATTTTTACATATCTTTTTGCCCATCATTATTTTGTGCTGCCCTTTTCCATATTACCAGCAACCATGCCATTTAATACTAGTTCTTCCATGCTGTTGTGTCTCTTTAATAAATTTGTAACAATGTTTGTATCACTTGTATTCAAACTCCTGAATCCTGCGAACGCAGAAGAAGAAGAAGAAACTCCTGAATCCTTTCTTCTGTATCCACAGTAACAGTTGTTTATAAGATGCGATTAATAAAATGTGAAAGAATACCCAACTAAGCTAAGCCGGATATGTTGTCATGCCTGACAGGCGTATCCCAAAACAGCTGATGTATTGTGAGTTCCTTAAGAGAAAATGATGGTGGGTGAACAGAAGAAATGCTGCAAGGATTCTCAAAGTCTCTCTAAAGTAAACCCATAACAGCTGATGTATTGTGAGTTGCTTAAGAGAAAATGATGGTGGGTGAACAGAAGAAATGCTGCAAGGATTCTCAAAGTGTCTCTAAAGAGCTTCAACATTAGTGTCACATTCTGGGACACTGTCACTCAGAATTTCTCAGCAACACCACCAAAGGTGTTTGCATCACCGAGAACCATCAAATCTCAGAGACACATAGAAAACGTGCTGCCAAAAAAGACAGAACAACAAATCCACCGACGCCCAATTCTGTTCGCACATGTTCCAAATGTAGCAGAGGATTCTATTCCAATATTTTACTTTTCAACTATATCCGCAGACGCCAGAAAGAGGCAACAACACAAGTCTGAAACTGTTGTCATCATCACTTGCATTGGACGGCTATTAATCTAAGATCAGATGGAGTCTACTCATTCCTTGAAAGAGCTTAGGACTGCTTATATGTTGTCAGGTCCAAAAAATGAAGCAAATAATAGTAATACTGTGGCCTGCCATGTATGTTGAACGATACAGCTAAGGGGATTTGAGGGATGATGTTCATTGCCCCACCCCCTTAGGTCTAAGGGACTCAAAAACCAGGCTACAGCTGGATGTGTCAAGCTGAAAGGTGCACGTATCACAGCTAAGCTGTAAACTATAGAAAATCAGTCCATTCTCCAAACTGTATTCTGCAAGCCAGTGTAACTTATAACAAATGCTTTGCTGAAGATGGATGTGTCGGGCCATTGTACAAATAAAACGATGACACAACGCATTTCCATTCTCTGGACTACATCTTACTGGAAATCTAGTAGGACTATTGTCCTGCTATAAGAGAGATCCAGTGGGAGTTTGAGAATGAATGCTGAAGAAGAACAACAACAAATGCAAAAGAATGAAACTGATTATTTGAATAACTGTTGCAAACCTAATTTCCTTTCTGCTGAGGTCTGCCTATTTTTCAATAAAAGCACTCGAATATACCATGTTGATTCCGAGGCTGTCATTTTATTCTTTTTGCAGACTCTATTGGACCATCTTGGCTGTCAACTCAAGTTGCCAGTTTACCTGAAGAATGCTGTCATGTCTTTGAGTACTATTTTGTCTGTTTCAACATCATCATCATCCAAAGTTGTAAGTATTGGTACTTTCCTATTAAGTGGTCACACATCTGACGAAACAAATAGTAGTAGCATGAAACAAAATACAGAAAAATATAGCCGTCTCACTACTGTGATTTTTGTTTATATCAATCCTCATTAGATTCCTATAGCTTGTAGAAAAGATAATTTCTCCTCTTCCGTTTGTGAAAGGCTCATAATATTCATGGTAGCAATATCCATAGAAGCCATCATGTTGTGAATAAAAAAAATGATGTCATGTGATGTTGCCAAAAAAGTAGTTTTCTAAAAAGTCAGATTTTGTTATATAACAATACAAATTTGTGTGCCCGCTTAACACCCTGTTATATTTATTATACAGATTATGGGAATATGTCTTCCAGCACTGGCTAAAATGTTAGGCTATAGACAAGTAACACAGATGTAGTTCTCTGATAAGCTTCCCTATCAAAATAAATCCCAGAAAAACAAACACCAGTCTGAAAATATTCTGAACAAAACACCAGTCTGAACAAACACCAAACCTATTGGACGCCCTCATAAAAGGTGGATAGATAGTGTATTAGAGACACTCGGAAATATAACAGCAGAGGAGGCAAATAGAAGGGCAAAAGACCGTACACTCACTCTCCCCTCAACACCAAAAGGTACATGAGGACAGAAAGAAGAAGATGAAAGTAAGACTCCATCACCTGCTATAGGAAACTACTACTTCTGCATTTTCTCAAAGTACTGCAGATTTACAGGATGTAGTCAGGAAAACAGAATGCACTTTGTCATAGTTTACAGTATGCAAACACATCCGATTCCAGCATGGCTTCTAGGTCTCTTTGACCCCCGATGAGATGGGACAGTGAACTACACCCTCCTTATGTGTCTCTTATGATATGTATGGTAGGTAACAGCTATTCTTTGCTCATCTTTTTGGGCATTGGCAGCTCACAGGTTCTAAAAATGGAACAGGAGCAACACACTCAAATATCTTCAGGATTCTGTTAACATCATCTTTACCTCTTTAGAGTTACTTTTAAAAAAGTGTATCAGACAAAGATGAAGAGGTATGTTAGGAGATTGGTTCATGTTTGCTTAACAGGACTACCATTCTAACTTTGTATAAAATTTTCAACGATCTGAAATTTTGTGATGTCCCCGACTGCTGGCTCAGTTCTATATACAAAATGGCTACCATACATTTGTTAGAGATGTTAAATGTGTTCCAGTGGTGAAGACTATTGCCGGATGCAAAGATGTACATGCCACAAACTGAGAGACCCACCCATACAATCCTCTTAAATTAAATATCTCAACCTCCACCACTTATGGATAATTATAGCCAAGGGAAATAGTAAATAACAAAACGAAGAACAAATATTTGCCTGCACTTTGTAATTTATTTTATTTTGCTTTCCACAAAAAAAGGTTGTCCCATTTGGCAAACATGAACCAGGAGATCATTTGTTACAGATAAATTAACCATTATCTATCATTCTCTATATGAAAGGAATTCAATGACCAGCTCACAAATTCTGCATTTCAGATAATGGATGAAATTCTTGGAAAGTTGACATCAAATATGAAATTCATAGACATGACAACAGCTGTGAGACGTGTAAGTCAACGATTTGTTATTGTTGTTGGGAATCAATTTACAGTTATCCAATTTACTGTACATACATTTTCTATAATAAAAAGAAGGGTTTTACCTAAAGGTAAAAAATCATTTCCACCTGTTCATGGGTAGTCCATTTTCGTGAGATTTTTCTGTGTGACCTTTTGATTTTGTGAAACCATTAAAAAAGGGTGGGAGGAGTGTATTTAATAACATTTCGACTCATTTCCTGATACTAAAATATTGTGGATTTTTACAGACTGTTTATCTACTTTTTAAGCACTAGAATGTGATGGACATTGTAAGCCTGAGCTAGTTGAAATATATCACCATGCCAACCAGCTGCTTATATAAATAATGAAATGGTTGAAGGATGTCTGATAAAGTGGAGGGTGCCGCAGTAACCGAACGAACAAATGATAAAGCAAAATGAATTAAACTGGTTACTAAAAACACTTACCGTACCTATGAATAAAAATATATAAAAAATTATATTAAAAAACATACAATAAAACTACACAGGACAATTCCCAACGTGTCAGTTCAAATGGGACCTTTTTCAAGAGAAAACTTATAAACTAAAAAACTAATAACTGAAAAAGGTCCCACTTGGACCGACACGTTGAGAATTGTCCTGTGTAGTTTTATTGTATGTTTTTTAATATAATTTTTTTATATATTTTTATTCATAGGTACAGTAAGTGTTTTTAGTAACCAGTTAATTCATTTTTCTCAACCAGCTGCTTACATCTTATGAAGTCAGCATTGTTATGTAGGAGATTCCTGACCACTCAGGCACACCTGGAAATGACAAGGCAGACAGACTACCACACAAAGAAGCAAGAAACAAGAGCAGCATTACACACAAATCTGTGAGACTTGCCTGAATAGATAGGCCATGGGAAAACTAGAAGGAAAATCTACAAATATATGACCAGCCCAAATCCCAAAGACAACATCATCCTTCAGGGAAGGAAAGACCAGAGTATCATCTTGCAACTTCACACACAAGATGTACAGCTTAATAATCACCTGAACAGAATACAACCACAACACACTCCAGGGTGCCGGCTGTGCACTCATACCTACAAAATTGTCGACCATTACCTTTTTGAGAACCATTGCTTTAAATAGTGAAACCAAAAAATTTTTAATGGTTTGGACATGTATGCCAACATGATTCCTTGTCAAAAACAATACTGCAGGGAACTGTCGCAGGTTGAAGAAGCAGAGGAGGGCAAATAAAAGCTTGGACAAACAACATTAAGGACTGAACAAGACCCAAGTGCTTTCCTCCCTCATTTGCGTTGTTGAAGATAGAAATACGCATGTGGTTGCATTTGTGGGTCTCATCAATGGCCCACTAGACATACCATCCATGCAACAGAAAACCTTAGTGGATGACATGCCTTTATATTGAGGTTACCTTCTTATATTCTTATAGACGCTTCATGGCATGTCATCTATACAATTTTGATTTTGTTGTTGAAATGTTTTTCATGTTTGCCTTAATATATATATATATGTATGCACCCTCTGTGGTTGGGAGGGGGCCAGAGATGTACCGTGCAGCACTGAGGAGGAGGAAACTGACAGCACTGTTTTTCCTATGGCTGATGCCCATCATAGAGACACAGTGACTCAGGACGTGACAATCCTTTTGACTTGAACAGTTGATTGCATGCCTGGAGCAATAGAGAAGTTTGGCATAACCAGTAGTCAATTGGTGGCGGGGAATGAGCACTATGAACCCTATCTTGGCTACAGTGGCTAGGCGCAGTGCATAAGTTGAAACCTACCTTCCTGGAGTTGTGATAGTTATTCTCTGGTTCTATCCCAGGGTGGGCAGAAAATCCACAGACTTCCCAGCAATATAATGCCATCTAATGGCATTAGGTCAAAGGGATTGAGCCCATAGACCGCTGGATCAGCAACCAACCAACCAACCAAGATAGAAATCGCTGAAGGAGACTGTGTGCTGAAGCATCTAATGTGCTACTATTACGACCCTGACAGGTTTAGGAATTATGGGATAGGAGGCTAACTCAGGGAAACTAATCTGATAATATCTTTGATTCTCTCTGATTCTGCTTCTAGGGGAACATGGAGTACTACACAGCAGAGATGGAGCTGAATGCAAAGTTTGCTAACTTCACTAAAAACTGTAGCAAAGTTCACAATGGACACAACACTGTTACAGCACAACTAAAAATCCAGTCAAAAAGAGGTAACTAATTAATGTACCAAAGAGGGCAGTCTTAAAAATTAACACATTTGTCTCCAGAGTTTATCTTTTGTTAGACTTTAGAGAAGTAATGTGCCGAAGATGGGTGTGTTGGGCCATTAGCGCAAATATAACGGCAACAACACATTTCCCTTCTCTGAATTACATCCTGCTGGAAATCTAGTAGGACCATTGTCATGCCACACAATAAAGCGGGTGTTTGAGAAAGAACACTGAAGAAAGAGAAATAATTTCTATGTGTTTCTTTGCAAAATATGTCTCCCCATTTGTTCTCGAACTTCCATCGGATCTCTCTTATAGCAGGACAAGACAAGCATTTCCATTCTCTGGACTAAATCCTGCTGGAAATCTTGTAGGACCATTGTCATGCTACAAGATCCAGCGGGTGTTTGAGAAAGAATACTGAAGAAAGAGAATTAATTTCTATATGTTTCTTTGCAAAATATTTCTCCCCATTTGTTCTCGAACTTCCATCGGATCTCTCTTATAGCAGGACAAGACAAGCATTACCATTCTCTGGACTACATCCTGCTGGAAATCTTGTAGGACCAATGTCCTGCAACAAGAGAGAACCAGCGGGAGTTTAAGAATGAACACTGAAGAAGAAAAAGAAGAAACTGCTGGATCTCTTTTGGACAATAGTCGGATGAAGAAGTTGTGTTGGTCTTACCTGTGACATACTACCATGCAAGAACAGACTTCAAGTAGATATAACTATAGAGTGAGACATCTCTTCCAATGAAAATCCCTCCAACATTCATTTCTTACAGTTATATGTTTCATGTTGTATGAAACATATAACATATTTTGTTATATAATATGTTATATAATTGTCCCCCCCCCCCCACTCATTGGCTAAATGCATGTCCTGTCTCAATTTCTTACATTTGTTTCCTATCATATAATTGCCATGGAATAAAGAGAGATGCAAGTCAGCAGACATTGTACCTTTGTTCCCAGGACAAAGTAATATACTAAAGTATTCACTGAGACCAATATCCTTTGTGTCAATACAATGATGAAGTCTTCACTGGGACAATATTCTTTATGTCAATACAATGGTGAAATCTTCACTGAGACCACTATCCTTTTTGTCAATACAATGCTGAAGAAAGCTCAACTGAGAAGGACCAGATATGTGGTTATGTCTGAAAAGACATTCCCTAAACATCTGATGTGTTGTAAACTCATTGAGGGAAAGCAACTTGCAAGTGGGCAGAAGAAACACCCCATGGGCTCTCTCAAAGTGTCTATAAGGAGCATCAACAGCACCTTCTTGGAATCCATTTTCAGAATTGGCTAATCTGATGCAGCAACACCAACACAAATTCTCACATCACAGAGAAACATGAAATTGCAGAAGCACATAAAAAATGTGGGTACTATGATCGTAGTCCAACCCCCGTTCTGCTCTTGTTTCCCATTAGTGCCTACCCATGTATTTTGTGATTAATTGATCTAAATATATTTAAATTGTATTTATATTTAATTGTAATTATATTTAAATATATTTAAATTGATCGAAATATTCATTTTTTAGGGATAGGGGTTATGTTTTAATAACTAATCCTCAATCTAACCCTAAATATAATAATATTTAAATTAATAAATAATAAACATAAATTGATAAACATAGGCAAGGGAAATAATCACATAGGCAGGCACTAATTGGTACAACAGGGGTTGGACTGCAATCATAGTACCTAAATGCGCTATAGAAAGGTAAACACACAGATGTCCAACTCTGACTTTACATACCCCACATATCGCTGGGGAATCTATGTCAAAATTAGACTTTTCAGTCACCTCCGCACACACCAGAGAGATGCAGCAGCTCATGTCTGAGACTATTGTCATCATCGCTTGTGATGGACGGATATTGTCATCATCGCTTGTGATGGACGGATATTGTCATCATCGCTTGTGATGGACGGATATTGTGATCATCGCTTGTGATGGACGGATATTGTCATCATCGCTTGTGATGGACGGATATTGTGATCATCGCTTGTGATGGACGGATATTGTCATCATCGCTTATGATGGACGGATATTGTGATCATCGCTTGTGATGGACGGATATTGTGATCATCGCTTGTGATGGACGGATATTGTCATCATCGCTTGTGATGGACGGATATTGTCATCATCGCCTGTGATAGACGGATATGATTATTATTCTGGAAATCATTGGAACATCTGTGCTTTAAACACGACTCAGTATTCACATTAGAACTCACGTCATCATCACTTGATTCATATTTTGTAATATAATTTCATGACGCATTATGTGTCATGTAATTTCTTGATTCTAACTTCATGTTATGTAATATCACAAATCATAATTTGTCATGTTATTTTCATGATTGATTATGTGTCATGCAATTTTGTGATTCATAAATTTGTCATGTAATTTCATGAATCATTTTTTTCATGTACCCAGTAATTTCTTGTTGCGCATACAAGCATATAACGAAAATAGATCAGGGCACAAAGCCAGAGGAAGACCACGGAAAAGATGGATAGAAAATGTCAGGGACATCCTGAACAGACATGGTCATAGCACAGCTGAGGCCACACATCTGGCTTTAGAACGCAAGCTCGAGCTCCAATCACCCCTAGGCTTGCCGGCTTACAGTTACAGGATCACAGCGGCAAGAGTGGATCACAAACTTCCTGGGGAAAGACAATAGACAATTTCATGATTCATAATACATCATGTACTTTCATAATTTTTTTATGTGTCATGTAATTTCCTGATTGTTGTAATTTTGAAGATTTTCATTTATACAAATTACGAGGCGTGTTCAAATGAAAACGGGACTTGTGGATTTATTTAAAAAGTATCATACGCAATTTAATATTTTCAACGGAATTGAACAAAGCAACCACTTGTGAATAAGAATGCACCTGGGTTCATCAGAAAAAATCTCCGTATGCATTTAGGCAAGCATCCCACTGTTTAGGTAGACGTCGAATGCCGTCCGAGAAAAAGTTGCGTGGCTGTTCTCTGAACCATGTGGTCACTGCTGTCTTCACGTCTGCGTCGCTGTTGAATCGCTGTCCCTTTAGTGCTTTCTTCAACGGTCCGAACAAATGGAAATCACACGGGGATAAATCGGGACTATAGGCTGGGTGATGAAGAACTTCCCAATTCTTCTTTGCCAATGTTTCCTGCACAATTTTTGCGACGTGCGGACGAGCGTTGTCGTGGAGAAGAATCACACCTTGAGAAAGTCTGCCTGGTCGCTTAGCCTTGATGGCCTTATGCAGCTTGTCTAAAGTGTCTTCTTCTGTTGCAACAATATGCGCCTGACCTGGCCGTGCAAGATCTGCCGTTAACTCACGTCCGTCTTTAAACATACGCACCCACTCCATCACTCTGGTCCTCGACAAACATTTGTCACCATATGCTGCCTTCATTCTCCGATGAATGTCTACTGCTTGACATCCTTCAAATGAAAGAAACTGGATCACAGCACGCTGATTCACTTTGGACGGGTTCGGAATCACACCCGCCATATTGTTAACAGTCTTCTGCAGCACATATGCATGCTGGGAAGATGAACACGAGACCGTATGTAAATTATTGGATACTCATTACTAGTGCAAAATGTCATCAATATCAGTGCGCTCTATCACGCGTGGTGTAACAAGTCCCGTTTTCATTTGAACACGCCTTACATAATTTTGCTCTTCCAGAGTATATTTCTGATGATAACGAAGAGCTTCCATTGGGTGAGGAGTTTCAGAAACTTGTCCGATGCTTCATTGATCCTCATGAGTACAAGATGAACAAGAGATATGCCAGAGCTGGGATACTCTTGGAGCAGTTGGCGTGGGTTTACACTCTCATTGTCTGTCTTTTCTTTTTTTGTTTATCTCTTTCTGTGCTCTCTTCCATCTCTATCTATCTTATTCTCTATTCACTTTCTCTTTTTTTCTCACTCTCAGTTTCTGTCTGAATTTTTCTCTTTCATAAATGTTTCTGTGGAAACTTAATAGTTAAATTTTTAAAAAAGTCGATTGCATATCCTACTCGGGACGTAGCCATCAACCCAGTATTTTTTGGCTCTACATCTAGTAGTTTTCCATTCCTTTCTGAACGGCTTGGATGCACAATTGCCTGTGATGGGAATCAAACTCAGTACCTTAGTCATCACAGACACACTCTGTATCACACCACCACAGAGCCGAACATAATAGTACTAACCCTTATTGCATATCTCTGTTAATAGTCTTCATAGATAACCTGATAGCTTCAACTTCTTCTTTCCTTCCTCTTTTACCCTTTACGGGTGTCGAGGGAGATACAATGTTCTTGTTCTCGCTTTTCTGGCAGCTTCAGATAATGTTATTTGGTGTTCGTGCAATGTCTCTTTGATGTTGTCAATCCAGCGTACTCTAGGTCTACCCTTGGCTCTTCTTTCTGCTTCTCCTCTCTTCATATATGCTTTATAAACTAATGAATCACACTGCATTCTTTCCAGATGACCGAACCATTGTATCTGTTGGTTTTGTATGTATTGTAGAATTGTTTCAACATAGTTTCAACAATGTATAAATATTAAATATCTATGAGATTTATAAATAATACATTAATAATTTATACATAGACAACTGGCTGTGTCAAGCATGTGTGGCCGTGGTTAACTGTGCTCGTGTTGACCGACGTATAAGTAAGGGAGGAGATCCTCTTCTTCTTAGCTTCCCAGGGAAAAAATCTGTTCTGATGCTTATAATAAAAGAGGACCAGTTGTCTTATATCGCTGGCTTACTATACTACTGATATTGTTACAAACAACCCCCATTTAGTAGAAGTAGTAAAAAAACTGAATGTATTAGTTACCATTGCTGAAGTTGGATGTGTTGTCGCCAATAAAATGGTGACAATGCATTTCCGTTCTCTGGACTACATCCTGCTAGGAATCTAGTAGGAACATTGTCCTGTTACAGTGTCCAAGTGTGTTATAGGACCATTGTCCTGTTACATTGATGTCCAAGTGTGTTATAGGAACATGGAACATTGTCCTGCTACATTGATGTCCAAGTTTGTTACAGGACCATTGTCCTGTTACAATGACCAAGTGTGTTATAGGACCATTGTCCTGCTACAATGTCCAAGTGTGTTATAGGACCATTGTCCTGCTACAATGTCTAAGTGTGTTATAGGACCATTGTCCTGCTACAATGTCCAAGTGTGTTATAGGAACATGGAACATTGTCCTGCTACATTGATGTCCAAGTGTGTTATAGGACCATTGTCCTGCTACAATGTCCAAGTGTGTTATAAGACCATTGTCCTACTACAATGTCCAAGTGTGTTATAGGACCATTGTCCTGCTACAATGTCCAAGTGTGTTATAGGACCATTGTCCTGTTACAATGTACAAGTGTGTTATAGGACCATTGTCCTGCTACAATGTCCAAGTGTGTTATAGGACCATTGTCCTGCTATAAGAGAGAACCTGTCAAAGTTTGAGAATGAGCAGAAAACCAATCTGCATAGGATAATGCTATTCTTCTTCTTCTTCAGCGTTCATTCTCAAATTCCTGCTGGGTCTCTCTTGTAGCAGGACCATGGTCCTGTTAGATTTCCAGCAGGATGTAGTCAAGAGAATGGAAATGTAATGTGTTGCCGTTTTAATGCGACGAATGTGCATCGCAAGAGAAGGTGTGAACATGCATCACAGGAGAAGGTGTGAATGTGGATCACAGGAGAAGGTGTGAACTTGGATCGCAGGAGAAGGTGTGAACGTGGATCGCAGGAGAAGGTGTGAATGTGGATGTTAGGGGCAGGTTTTGGATTAATTGATCTACATACTATGTACTTAGAACTCCTCTCCTGCAGTCATCCAAGAAAGGCAGGGTAGGGTCTCTCTGTGCGTAGCATGCAGATTGATGCATTCAGCAGAAGTTCATTCATTTTCCTTTTGCGATGAAGTTAGCACATAGGGCAGAGGTCAGATCTCTCCAATTCTGTCTGTTCAAAGCTATTCTGTGCAGTTCTTGAATAGTATGAATATTGGTTGTTTTACTTTCTCTAAGTATTGTTCTTCTGAGTGTTTCTTTTGGTCTACCCCAGGCTTGTTTGAATGAAAAAGAATTGGAATGAACTGACTTCTGCTACACAAATCGGTCTGGACTTTACGATGTTACTTGATTAATCTAACGATCGACAGAATGACCCAGACGTGATTAGAGAAACACCCTCCTTCAGCAGAAGTATCTAGTGACAATAACGTGTAGGGTTAGACCTAATCCTAACACTAATACACACACCCCTAAACTCTATACATGCTGTCACAAGGGAGACAGAAGTTGTGTTCTTCCTATTTTTATTGACACAGCAGCTATTTCACTAATAGAAATGAACCAGCAGTGTGACATCACACAAACTACTAAAATATTTCATTTCGCAAATGACACCTCAAACTACTAAATATTACTATCAGTGCAATACTTGAAAACTGTTAGCTTGGTAGGCACTTGATCTGGGATTGGACCAGACATTCATTAATTGTTTGTAATGCATATGATCAAAATACCAATAGGGAAATTCTTTCATTGTTTGTGATTTAGAAATCCGTAACATTCCAATAGTATAATGATAATTAATGAAATATGACCATGTCTCTAGCAAGTATTTAATTTAATAATGTCTGACAGGATCTCGGCTGTCCAGTGTAGACTACCTCGTCCAAGTCAGCCGACATCAGAACGGCTGGATATCAGATGTTTGCAGATTCTGCGGGCTTTGGTACACAATGAGGAGAGGAAGCTACCAGAAGACTGGGCGAATCGCATGTCAGAATCAAAGATTAGAAAGTGAGTTTTTATTTGTAAAACTCATTGACAAGTTCTTTTTCTTTTTATGAGTCAATCAATGGATTAAAGGGCATAAACCTATGCGAGTCCATCAATGGATTAAAGGGCATGAACCTATGCGAGTCCATCAATGGATTAAAGGGCATGAACCTATGCGAGTCCATCAATGGATTAAAGGGCATGAACCTATGCGAGTCCATCAATGGATTAAAGGGCATGAACCTATGCAAGTCCATCAATGGATTAAAGGGCATGAACCTATGCGAGTCCATCAATGGATTAAAGGGCATGAACCTATGCGAGTCCATCAATGGATTAAAGGGCATGAACCTATGCGAGTCCATCAATGGATTAAAGGGCATGAACCTATGCGAGTCCATCAATGGATTAAAGGGCATGAACCTATGCGAGTCCATCAATGGATTAAAGGGCATGAACCTATGCGAGTCCATCAATGGATTAAAGGGCATGAACCTATGCGAGTCCATCAATGGATTAAAGGGCATGAACCTATGCGAGTCCATCAATGGATTAAAGGGCATGAACCTATGCGAGTCCATCAATGGATTAAAGGGCATGAACCTATGCGAGTCCATCAATGGATTAAAGGGCATGAACCTAAGCGAGTCCATCAATTGATTAAAGGGCATGAACCTATGCGAGTCCATCAATGGATTAAAGGGCATGAACCTATGCAGTGATGAATAATATAATAGAGAATATAGAAAACATGGTGACTCAAGTTGCGAGGCGAGCTGGTGCCACCTGTGCGAAACTAGTTCAAATCATGAACAAGCAGGCATAGCTAGGAGCCATCTTAGTGCCCCTAAGATGACCAATCAATATTCATAGAATCCTGATAATATTAAAGTTAGAGGTCTTGATTGAAATTTTTTTTTTGGGGTGTGCTTGATGACGAAAAACCTGTTGACTCAATTTGCGAGGCGAGTATGTACCATCTGAACGGAACTGGTTCAAATCCCATTTTCTGCAGGATTTTTATTTATTAATAAATCCTTCATGCTTCTATATTTCATTATCCATATTTGTAATTATTATCCATATTATGAAATCCTGACAGGCAAGTAAGATTAAACGGTGTGCGTTGTTGCCGATTTCAAATATTTATTTTACATTAGATGATCAAAGATATTTACATCCATGTTTTCACAGTCAAATCAACATAGTCAAAGATGTACAGAACGCTCTCAACTGTTTCAATGTGATTGTGAAAGCTCTACCTCATCTGGCCAGAAGAAGTGACAATATCGCCAGGGAAGTCCTCGGCTTTATATGCATTATGCTGTTCAATGCTAACAGAGATGTGCAGGTATGGTACCATTAAGTCTTCATTCACCTTCTTCAGTGTTCATTCTCAAACTTCCACTGAATCTCTCTTGTAGCAGGACAACATTCTCAAACTTCCACTGAATCTCTCTTGTAGCAGGACAACATTCTCAAACTTCCACTGAATCTCTCTTGTAGCAGGACAACATTCTCAAACTTCCACTGAATCTCTCTTGTAGCAGGACAATATTCTCAAATTTCCACTGAATCTCTCTTGTAGCAGGACAATGTTCTCAAACTTCCACTGAATCTCTCTTGTAGCAGGACAATGTTCCTACAAGATTTCTGATGGGATGTAGTTCAGAGAATGGAAATGTATTGTGCCACCATTTTATTTACGCCACTTGCCTGACACATCCGTCTTTGGCAGGATTTAAGTATATAATAGGTAAACTTCAGCAAAACTTTAATCTGAGATGCAGAAATTGTAAGCAGGTAATGACTTTTTCTAATAACTGGTAACACTGCCAAACACACACAAATCTCTGTATGTGATCATGGATAGTGCCGCTCTTTATTCACATGTTATCATGTGTTCTTGATTACTGCCTTTTGGTTAAAACATTGATTCATATGTGTTTTTCAGTGATAAACAAAATTTAATTACCCTGTTTCCAATTTTGGTTCCATTAAACAAAATTTGGATCAAGGTTTTCTGCTGAATTATAATTCGTAAATCTCATTGAAGTCGTTAACAAGTTCTCAATCTCTAGAGAACTATAATGACAAGTTCTCAATCTCAAGAGAACTATAATGACAAGTTCTCAATCTCAAGAGAACTATAATGACAAGTTCTCAATCTCAAGAGAACTATAATGACAAGTTCTCAATCTCAAGAGAACTATAATGACAAGTTCTCAATCTCAAGTGAACTATAATGACAAGTTCTCAATCTCAAGAGAACTATAATGACAAGTTCTCAATCTCAAGAGAACTATAATGAGTCATAAATCTAAATAATTTGGTTCTCTATGAAGTTATGTAGGATGACAGCAATGGCAAAGCAGCCTTTATTTCCACAGCCTAAAAGTCTCCATGTACTCCTTAACTCTTTCCGGACCAATCGCCAGTATACTGGCTTTATACTATGGGTCTACAGGACCAATCGCCAGTATACTGGCTTTGATTTGATATTTTATTACTTCACAAGGCTAACTCTAACCTTGTGAAGTAATCAAATATCATCAATGTACTTATATATTCATATTCTGTATCCATTCCCCTTTCCAATGATATATTACACATACACTATTTATCAATATTAGTATGTCAAGTGATACAATAAAAAACACATATAAGGAAATTTTATAAAATTAATTTTGTCCAAACCTAAACATAATCAAAGTCATGAAAGAGTTAACAGGAAAAAACACAGTAATTAAAGTATTTATGACTAATAAATTACACATGGGGTTGCATCTATGGGTCTCACCAATGGCCCACTAGACAAACCACCTATGCAGCGGAAAATCGTAGCAGATGGCGTCTCGTTATATTGAGGCTCTATTATGTTAGTTTTGTAGCATGTCATCTCTACAATTATAGGACCCCCCCCCCCCCCGGCTCCTTCAATAGGCATTGCACTAAGCCGAAAGCTGAAGTCTCCTGGGTATGAAAGTTCAGGAAAGCCACCCTACTGCAGATGATGTTTGTCTGTCGTGATCGACGATGACCAAAAACTCAACCATAATAATAATAACAATAAATAATAAAAGTTAATAGTGCATTTTTAAATGACTAGCAAGTCCAATGTGCGCACAAAATGTTCTTTTACAGAATTGACAACAATAGAGGGTATCTATGTGAGGTTGAGATGTTTTTTCTTTTCTACGTGTCCGCTTCTGTCTTGCAGTATCTTGTCTGAATTCTTCCGCCGCTAGTGCTCCCATTCTAATGCTGTAACGCCATGCTGTTCTATCCTGAGCGAGACTCTCCCAAGCGCCTACGTCAATGTTAAGATATTTCAAGGATGACTTGAGCGTGTCTTTGAAGCGCTTTTTCTGTCCACCAGTTTTTCACATCCTGCCCTGAGTGCTCCATAATATATTTGTTTTAGCAAACACGAGTTCTCCATACGCACAAGATGGCCTGCCCAGCGTGCTTGCGCCTTCATAAGTAGTGTGTGGATGCTTATTGAGGTTGATTTTTCCAAGACCTCGTAGTCTGGTACTTTGTCCCACCAATGGATGTTTAGTAATTTACGTAGGCAGGTAAGATGGAAATGATTTAATTTTCTTTCTGTCCACGTTTCGCAGGCGTATAGTAGAATTGGTATAACAACAGCATGATATACTTGTACTGCAGATAGGGAGCTAATCGCTCGCAATTCTTGGGGTTCTCAAATAAGCAAACAATGACAAATAAATATGTGAATTTTATAACGGTTTCTCATGGCTCCTTTCCTCCTTTTAGAAATCCATGTTAGATTACTTCCTGTCCACTAGAGAAGAGGTGTTTTTTATGGCTGTCCGAGACCGGATGCAAGTGTCTACGAATGCCATCAAAGAAAAGTAAGTACATATAAAAACAATTGTCAATGTCTGTTTAATGTATTGGATTTAGTTATGAATCCTTGGTGTATTTGTAAGTCATCAATGTCTGATTGGTACATTGTACATGAATCTGTAAATATGGTGGACAGAAAGATGAACCAATGCAGACGTCTGCAACGACCTGAGCATAGAAGAAGACTGGCTCTTCAAAACTATCAAAAAATGTAAGCTAACATATTTCGGATATATAAAAAATGTAAGCTAACATATTTCAGATATATAAAAAATGTAAGCTAACATATTTCAGATATATAAAAAATGTAAGCTAACATATTTCAGATATATAAAAAATGTAAGCTAACATATTTCGGATATATAAAAAATGTAAGCTAACATATTTCGGATATATAAAAAATGTAAGCTAACATATTTCGGATATATAAAAAATGTAAGCTAACATATTTCGGATATATAAAAAATGTAAGCTAACATATTTCGGATATATATAAAAAATGTAAGCTAACATATTTCGGATATATAAAAAATGTAAGCTAACATATTTCAGATATATAAAAAATGTAAGCTAACATATTTCGGATATATAAAAAATGTAAGCTAACATATTTCGGATATATAAAAAATGTAAGCTAACATATTTCAGATATATAAAAAATGTAAGCTAACATATTTCAGATATATAAAAAATGTAAGCTAACATATTTCGGATATATAAAAAAGACAGTGGTTAATTATGGAGGGAAATATTCAAAGAAAGAGCAAGAGGCAGACTAAAAATGAAATCGACGCAGGATATTGAAGACCTTCTGAACGCGACACTGGAATAGGCTGTGCAGCTTTCACAGAACCAAGAGGCTTACAGAGTGACAGTTAAGACAATGTTCTGTAAAAGATACATCACACAGATAGATATGAGTCTTTGGTGTATTTGTAACAGTTATCAATGCGTGATCTCTATGTTGGATTAACCCTTTAAACCTTGATCAACTGGTCCTTAAACTTTCCCCTGGACTCCTGAGCAAAAAATATACAGAAAGGATGGTTCTAGTTTGGAATCAGTATTCCCCTATTTGATTATTTCCCTAGACTATGTTTATCAGTTTATTTATCTATCTATTCGCTAAACCCTATATTACCTTTCAGCATCATGGGTGTATCATTTGTTCATTTAAATATCAATTTATTTAGGATTAGAGTTAGTTATGAAGGGGGGGAGAGAAAAAAAATTGAAAATGGGGGGGGGAAGGGTATGAAAACATTAAAAATAATATGCATGAAATTGGTGGGGTGGAGCACCAATAGAAAACGTCAAGACTATACAAATTGGTAGGAGAATCAGTAGTGAACAGCAATAGATGATACATCACACAAAACAGGACCAAAAAATATAATGCTGATATATACCAATACATACACATAAATATATTTATATACCAATATAAATAATAACACTTCTTGAACGCCTCTCTGTCTTGGGCCATACTGCTTGCCTTTTTCAATGACGTATTAATATAAATATACACACACACACACATAAATATACAAACATAAATACACACTTATATATGTGTAAACATATTCACATATATTTATACAACTAAATACATATATATACATAAACATATGGCAAATATATATATATATATTTGTATATTTTTATTAGTCATAGTCCTATATATTTGTATATTAAAGTATGATGGTCCTAGTATTTACATTAGCATTAGGATGTAGTACAGAGAATGGAAATGCATTGTGTTGAAATTCTATTTGCACTAATGGCCTGACACATCCATCGTGTTGAAATTCTATTTGCACTAATGGCCTGACACATCCATCTTCTGTGGAATTTCCAACAATTATTATTATTATTTAATTTGCAGGCGAAGTCTCTTAGCGCAACACAATGCCAGGAAAAAAGAAGCTCTAAATGCTGACTCCGTTGCTAGTGTTTCACTGACTCTTGAAAAACAAGCTTTGCAGGTAAATTTCTTTGTCATCCTTTATTAAGTCTCGGCAGCACACACACACACAAATGTGATGTTTAGTTTAGTATTTGCTGAAATTGTACTTAAGTAAAACACAGTGGTCCTTACAGCATCTGATTTCCACATTTCGGTTGGACACGTTTGTATGTTGCGATCATTTCTATTCATCATCTTTTGATGTTTTGTGCATATCTTGATAAAGGCCTTTTCGTCGAAACGTTGAATATGTTTTGTGTATTATAATTTGTATGTTTTCTTGTTTGCATATCATAACTCCCTAGATTTAGCGATAGTCTGTCGTGTCTAAGTGAGACACTTAGTACAATTGTTGTTATGTTTCACGCAGTTTCCTCTCAGTTACTCAACTGAGGATGATCTGTAGTTTTGTCAGAAATGCTCTGAGCTGTCAAGAGCTACCTGCTCACTGCTAAAGAGATAACATCATCATCATCTTGATTATATCATCACCTTGATTATATCATCATCATCTTGATTATATCATCCTCATCTTGATTATATCATCATCATCTTGATTATATCATCCTCATCTTGATTATAGCATCCTCATCTTGATTATAGCATCCTCATCTTGATTATACCATCCTCATCTTTATTATATCATCATCATCTTGATTATATCATCCTCATCTTGATTATATCATCATCTTGATTATATCATCCTCATCTTGATTATATCATCATCTTGATTATATCATCATCTTGATTATATCATCCTCATCTTGATTATATCATCATCATCTTGATTATACCATCCTCATCTTGATTATATCATCATCATCTTGATTATAGCACCCTCATCTTGATTATAGCATCCTCATCTTGATTATACCATCCTCATCTTTATTATATCATCATCATCTTGATTATATCATCCTCATCTTGATTATAGCATCCTCATCTTGATTATACCATCCTCATCTTTATTATATCATCATCATCTTGATTATATCATCCTCATCTTGATTATATCATCATCTTGATTATATCATCCTCATCTTGATTATATCATCCTCATCTTGATTATATCATCATCTTGATTATATCATCATCATCTTGATTATATCATCATCATCATCATCTTGATTATATCATCCTCATCTTGATTATATCATCATCATCTTGATTATATCATCCTCATCTTGATTATATCATCATCATCTTGATTATATCATCATCATCATCATCTTGATTATATCATCCTCATCTTGATTATATCATCCTCATCTTGATTATATCATCATCATCATCATCTTGATTATCTATAAAAGTTATACAAATTCTTTGTGTTTTATGCAGATTATTCACTACATGTGATATAAAAATCACCAGTGTGTTGCTCGGCCCAGAAAGAAACAGGCAACACTGTAACCTGCCATACATGTTTTACAAGGTGACTAAGGAGGTTTTGGGGTTGAGTAGGCTGTCCCATCCCAAAGAGGCTCAATGTGACCTTAAAGTCATGCTGAAATCAGATGTGTCAAGACAAAAGGTGCATATGTCATAGTCAAGCTGTAAGCCATGACAGTGCATGTGGTTCTCCTGACTACATCCTGCTAATCTGCAGGAGTTTTGAGAATGAACTCAGTAAAAGAGAAGAGATATAAATTCATTGTTTCTATGTTGACTATTTACCTTATGTCCTACTCTTTTTCCACGTTGCACAAGAAAAAGTTTGGCATCTGTGATGGCCAAAGTACACCGGTTCAAATCCTGCTACAGGCAATTGTGCATTCGGATTATTCAGATAGCAATGGCAAACTACTGAATGTATTTATATTGCGTAAGAAATCATTATAGGAAAAAAATGCTGGGTTATTCTACCAAAATTCTGAATCGGATATTCTACCAAATTTTATATTTCATTTACTAAATTGATACATTTTTTCTTGATTCCCAGCAAATTAAATTGTTTGAACAGAAAGTGAGGAAAGAAAAAATTGCTGGATGGGTAAGATTTTAAAATTCATATATAACTTTATTTAGTTTCTTGTAAAATGACCGTAAATGTACAATTAACCTTTAGGACCCTAGATTAAAATGACACAATATCCCCCCTGAGCCGGGATTCTTTTTTGACAATGTGCATTATTTGTGGTGAGTGTTTGGTAAACATGATAATATTTTTATTTGTAAAGATATGAAATTAATTTTTGCATATATAAAGGAGTGAATAATGAATAAAGGAAGGAATGATGAATATAATTATGTTTTTGTTGTTGTATGTGTGATATGACATCTGTGAAGTAGAAAATTGGGGGGAAAATCTCAAAACGTCATTTAAAAAAATGCAAAAATAATTCTTGACCCACCTAATATTTGAACAATGTGTGGCAACATTGATAAATTCCTCTTAAATACCTAGTCCTGTTTTATATATGCTGTTTCATATCCAAACTAATATAATATGGACTGAAAAAACTAATAAAACATGAAGATATCTCATATAATGTCTGTCCGTCCAACACTAGGTCTAGACCTGCATACAATGTATGTATTTTCCATACTGACACATGGCACTCCTGTTACATATTGTTTTTGTGTTATTCAATGAATAAACAAATATTCTTATAATATAACAACAACTAAAACACAAAAACCAACAACTTAAAACATGTAAATATTACTTTCCACAATGATCACTTACCATGTCACGAGGTACTACATTTGATAGTAAAATGTGGAGTTGAAAATGGACAAAGTTGTTCCAGAAATTCATTGACAAAAATCTGCCAGCTGTCTCCTTCTTACAATTGTAATGTGTAAAGGAATTTGACATTTAGGCTCTGACGTTTTCCTAGCTTCATGAATCGGGACATGGGGGGGGGGGGGGGGGTTACTGGACACATCTACCAACCTTAGTTACATAATGACTTAATAGGTAGGCCTTGATATTGTACAGTTCTGGATTTTGTTATGAATAATTTAATAATTTTAGAGAGGTTTTGTTATGATTAATTTTAGATGCAGAATAGACATATGAGCTTCAGGGTTAACCTAGCAAACTTGAAATGTATGAGCTGCAATAACATGGAAATTTGATTATGAACAGACATATGAAAATTAAAGTGTTTATGATAGTAATAATACATACCGGTACTATAAACAATGATATAACAAGGAAAGGTGAAATTGTAACTAAAAAAATCTTCATCAGAATGACAAACAACAATATATTATATGCAAATGATGTAGACATAGGCCTATAGGGTTTAAATTCATTTCACACAGAAGGTTTCTATTTATCACACACAAGGTGTCTGTATTACATTCAAGGTGTGTTATGTTCTTATGTGTCTCCACTTGTTACTCACATTAAGTCTATACATTACATTCTATGTATTACATTCAAGGTGTCTACATTTATTATATCCTTACTTAGACTAAACTAGACAAGTATATATGTCTACATCTCCTTACATTAACTAAACTCTATCTGTCTATCTATAGGCTTTGGTCCTTGTTTGCCTTGTGGCATCAGGGGTAGGAAAGTTTTCTGGAGATGGCTTTCCTGTGGACTGTTTTTAAACTTGTTCCTGTGGCTTCTTTGATTTCTGTGATCCATCTTTTACATGATCCGCATCTGGCTTTATAGCCGTGATGTCTATGTGTCATGGCCATTTGTGGCATGCTGTCTGTTGGTAGTCTGGAAGTGTGTGAAAACCACTTGATCTGTTGTCTTTTGTTGTGTTCCAAAACTGGTATTGTTGTGGTTATCTGTCTGATGTTACCGTTTCTAATTCTATCTCTTAATGACACTCCGAGTATTCTTTGTAGACATATCATTTTTGCTGTCACTATTTTTCTTTTGTCTTGTGTTGTCATTTTCCAGGTTTTGCACTGATAGCACAGTGATGGAATAATAAGTCTTGTATAATAGCACAGTGATAGGATAATAAGTCTTGTATAATGTAACTTTAGTGTCTATGTTTACATTTTTGTGAGAATTCTCCATTGTGTCCTATTACATAGTCTTACATAGTCTTACATAGTTTGCGGTATTACATAGTACTAGTTTCTACATTGTCGGTTTGCTAAGCCAGTCACAGTCACCATTTCAGTGACTCCAAATGATTAAACCGTGTTCTAATCTATCCTATTCTATCTATAAACTAAACTAGACAAATCTAAACTAGACAAAACTATCCTATTATATCTAGACAAAACTAGACAAATCTAAACTAGACAAAACTATCCTATTATATCTAGACAAAAATAGACAAAACAAAACTATTATATCAAGTATATCTAAACTATATCTAGTATATCTAAACTATTATATCTAAAACTATCCTATTATATCTAGACAAAACTAAACTAGACAAATCTATCCTATTATATCTATAAACTAAACTAGACAAATAAATGTCTACATCTTGTTGTTTAGACAAATCTACATCTCGTTGCTTAGACTAAACTAGACAAATAAATCTGTCTACATGTCCTTGCATAAACTAGGTAAATAAAAATGAATACATCTCATTGTTTAGACAAATAAATCTGTCTATATCTCACTATTTAGACTAAATTAGATAAAATAAATCTGTCTGCATCTCATTGCATAGACTAAACTTGACAAATAAATCTCTGATTACACCATGTTGCTTATTCTAAACTAGAATCTAAACAAATCTGTCTGCATCTCATTGCTTAGATAAATCTGTCTGCATCTCATTGCTTAGATAAATCTGTCTGCATCTCATTGCTTAGATAAATCTGTCTGCATCTCATTGCTTAGATAAATCTGTCTGCATCTCATTGCTTAGACAAATCTGTCTGCATCTCATTACTTAGATAAATCTGTCTGCATCTCATTACTTAGATAAATCTGTCTGCATCTCATTACTTAGATAAATCTGTCTGCATCTCATTACTTAGATAAATCTGTCTGCATCTCATTACTTAGATAAATCTGTCTGCATCTCATTACTTAGATAAATCTGTCTGCATCTCATTACTTAGATTAAACAAGAAAATTTAACCATTAAACTGTGAATAACTCATTATTATTTATCACCATGTTAAAGAGAGCTCTAGCCAGAGCCATGGACTCACATCAGAAACCAAGGAAATTTTCATGGAAGAAAAATCCTACACGAGCTAAAGAAGATAGAAGTAAAACCACAATCCCATCTCTTGATAAAAGGTCCAAAATTCTCAACGGAGCCAGTCGAGACACTATGGCGCTGATTGAAGACAACAGGACAGAGTTTGAGATGAAAGAGGTTCTGTTCAGTCCCGAGGTAAGTAAACAATCAGGTATGCCAGGTATATATTGTGGCCTATGCCTTGCATAGCTTTTCTCCGCCGAAGACGGATGTGTCGGGCCATTGGCGCAAATAAAACGGCGACACAACGCATTTCCATTCTCTGGACTATATTGTGCTGGAAATCTAGTAGGGCCATTGTCCTGCTACAAGAGATATCCAGCGGGAGTTTGAGAATGAACGTTGAAGAAGAAGAAGAAGCATAGCTTTTCTCAAGTTAATCAGTGTGCTGTGTTTTGTTAAACCTTTGTAAATGTCATCACTTCATTATTTAAGATACTCTTATAGCATTTGGATATAGTAGTATCCCTAGTATTTATACTATACTGTACTCTTGCTACAGTAGGCAAAACTATACTATACTCTTATACAACAGTAGGCAAAACTATACTGTACTCTTATACAACAGTAGGCAAAACTATACTATACTCTTATACAACAGTAGACAAAACTATACTATACTCTTATACAACAGTAGGCGAAACTATACTATACTCTTATACATCAGTAGACAAAACTATACTATACTCTTATACAACAGTAGGCAAAACTATACTATACTCTTATACAACAGTAGGCAAACCTATACTATACTCTTATACAACAGTAGGCAAAACTATACTATACTCTTACAACAGTAGGCAAAACTATACTATACTCTTATACAACAGTAGGCAAAACTATACTATACTCTTATACAACAGTAGGTAAAACTATACTATACTCTTATACAACAGTAGACAAAACTATACTATACTCTTATACAACAGTAGACAAAACTATACTGTACTTTTACAACAGTAGGCAAAACTATACTGTACTTTTACAACAGTAGGCAAAACGATACTGTACTCTTACATCAGTACTCAAAATTATACCTGTACTCTTAGAACAGTACTCAAAACTACGAGTATTCTGTACTTTTACAACAGTAATCAAAATCACTAGATATAATTATTGACACAGATGGATCAGTAGTAAGAGAAACAAACAAATATGAACGGGGCTTCGTTGCTTACCGAAAAAATTGCAAGAAAGTGGTTGAATAATCTGCTGTCTATCTCACCACAACATCAAGCAATAAGATTGGAGATAGAGCAGTAACAGTGACTCTCACTCGGCTGATCATGCAACCACCAACACCCTCAGTGATTCTAACAGACTCCCCGAGTATGCTGCTCAAGATAGAAAAATGCATGACAAGATAGGAGTGGACCACTTTTCTCAACAGCAAAATGCATGATAGGATAGGAGTGGACCACCTTTCTCAACAATGCCCAGAATATCACATGGACCTACTGTCCAGTCTATATACGAGTCAGAGGCAACGAAATAGGCACAGTTTTAACTCACTATTAGTACTATGAACAAATGATAGGTAATTGTTTTAACGGTGACAATGAAAATGTATGGGATAACAGTTAATGTGTACAATCAATGCACAAACAATAAACATCAGTCTCGTTGTTTCTTCTCTTCTGACAGGACCTACAGAATATCTCCACATCTTTGAATGAGATCATGGATGAGGGAGTGAAAGATATGCTTAAGTATAAAGATGAAGGCTACATCGAGTTAGTCTTGAAAGTTCTAGCCAGAATCTGTGATGGTCAACATATTGGACTCCAGGTTCACAAAACTTTCTCTTTTTTGTAATATATTCTTCTTGAAAATACTAATGTTGTAGACAAATTATAGCAAACATTAGAAGCTGGAAGTCAAGTTTCCTATTGCATGTGATGGGAAAAGGAAAGCTGGAACATTTATTCTGTCTATTGTATTTTCTCTGCTTTTACTGTTAGATGATTATAGTGATAATGATGGGGATGATGATTCTAATAATGATGTTGATAATGATGACAGTAGTGATGATGATAATGATTATAGTGATAATGATAGTAGTATTAATAATGATGATGGTATTAATAATGATGATGGTAGTGATAATGATGATGGTAGTGATAATGATGATAATGATGATGGTAGTGATAATGATGATAATGATGATAGTAGTGATAATGATTGTGGTAGTGATAATGATGATAGTAGTATTAATAATAATGATGTTAGTGATAATGATAATAATGATGATGGTAGTGCTAATGATGATGGTAGTGATAATGATGATGGTAGTGATAATAATGATGGTAGTGATAATGATGATGGTAGTGCTAATGATGATGGTAGTGATAATGATGATGGTAGTGATAATGATGATGGTAGTGATAATGATGATGGTAGTGATAATGATGATGGTAGTGCTAATGATGATGGTAGTGATAATGATGATGGTAGTGATAATGATGATGGTAGTGCTAATGATGATGGTAGTGATAATGATGATGGTAGTGATAATGATGATGGTATTAATAATGATGATGGTAGTGCTAATGATGATAGTATTAATAATGATGATGGTAGTGATAATGATAATGATGATGGTAGTGCTAATGATGATGGTAGTGATAATGATAATAATGATGATGGTAGTGATAATGATAATAATGATGATGGTAGTGATAATGATAATAATGATGATGGTAGTGATAATGATGATGGTAGTGATAATGATGATGGTAGTGATAATGATGATGGTATTAATAATGATGATGGTAGTGATAATGATGATGGTATTAATAATGATGATGGTAATGATAATGATGATGGTAGTGCTAATGATGATGGTAGTGATAATGATGATGGTAGTGATAATGATGATGGTAGTGATAATGATGATGGTAGTGCTAATGATGATGGTAGTGATAATGATGATGGTAGTGATAATGATGATGGTATTAATAATGATGATGGTAGTGCTAATGATGATGGTAGTGATAATGATGATGGTAGTGATAATGATGATGGTAGTGATAATGATGATGGTATTAATAATGATGATGGTAGTGCTAATGATGATGGTATTAATAATGATGATGGTAGTGATAATGATAATAATGATGATGGTAGTGCTAATGATGATGGTAGTGATAATGATAATAATGATGATGGTAGTGATAATGATAATAATGATGATGGTAGTGATAATGATAATAATGATGATGGTAGTGATAATGATGATTGTAGTGATAATGATGATGGTATTAATAATGATGATGGTAGTGATAATGATGATGGTAGTGCTAATGATGATGGTAGTGATAATGATGATGGTAGTGCTAATGATGATGGTAGTGATAATGATGATGGTAGTGCTAATGATGATGGTAGTGATAATGATGATGGTATTAATAATGATGATGGTAGTGATAATGATGATGGTATTGATAATGATGATGGTAGTGATAATGATGATGGTAGTGCTAATGATGATGGTAGTGATAATGATGATGGTAGTGATAATGATGATGGTAGTGATAATGATGATGGTAGTGCTAATGATGATGGTAGTGATAATGATGATGGTAGTGATAATGATGATGGTAGTGATAATGATGATGGTATTAATAATGATGATGGTAGTGCTAATGATGATGGTATTAATAATGATGATGGTAGTGATAATGATAATAATGATGATGGTAGTGCTAATGATGATGGTATTAATAATGATGATGGTAGTGATAATGATGATGGTATTAATAATGATGATGGTAGTGATAATGATGATGGTATTAATAATGATGATGGTAGTGCTAATGATGATGGTAGTGATAATGATGATGGTAGTGATAATGATGATGGTATTAATAATGATGATGGTAGTGCTAATGATGATTGTAGTGATAATGATGATGGTAGTGATAATGATGATGGTAGTGCTAATGATGATGGTATTAATAATGATGATGGTAGTGATCATGATAATAATGATGATGGTAGTGCTAATGATGATGGTAGTGATAATGATAATAATGATGATGGTAGTGATAATGATAATAATGATGATGGTAGTGATAATGATAATAATGATGATGGTAGTGATAATGATGATGGTAGTGATAATGATGATGGTATTAATAATGATGATGGTAGTGATAATGATGATGGTATTAATAATGATGATGGTAGTGATAATAATGATAATGATGATAGTAGTGATAATGATGATGGTAGTGATAATGATGATGGTAGTATTAATGATGATGGTAGTGCTAATGATGATGGTAGTGCTAATGATGATGGTAGTGCTAATGATGATGGTAGTGATAATGATGATGGTAGTGATAATGATAATAATGATGATGGTAGTGATAATGATGATGGTAGTATTAATGATGATGGTAGTGCTAATGATAATAATGATGATGGTAGTGCTAATGATGATGGTAGTGATAATGATAATAATGATGATGGTAGTGATAATGATAATAATGATGATGGTAGTGATAATGATAATAATGATGATGGTAGTGATAATGATAATAATGATGATGGTAGTGATAATGATGATGGTAGTGATAATGATGATGGTATTAATAATGATGATGGTAGTGATAATAATGATGGTAGTGATAATGATGATGGTAGTGATAATAATGATAATGATGATAGTAGTGATAATGATGATGGTAGTGATAATGATGATGGTAGTATTAATGATGATGGTAGTGCTAATGATGATGGTAGTGCTAATGATGATGGTAGTGATAATGATGATAATGATGATAGTAGTGATAATGATGATGGTAGTGATAATGATGATGGTAGTATTAATGATGATGGTAGTGCTAATGATGATGGTAGTGCTAATGATGATGGTAGTGCTAATGATGATGGTAGTGATAATGATGATGGTAGTGATAATGATGATGGTAGTGATAATGATAATAATGATGATGGTAGTGATAATGATGATGGTAGTATTAATGATGATGGTAGTGATAATGATGATGGTAGTGCTAATGATGATGGTAGTGATAATGATAATAATGATGATGGTAGTGCTAATGATGATGGTAGTGCTAATGATGATGGTAGTGCTAATGATGATGGTAATGATAATGATGATGGTAGTGATAATGATAATAATGATGATGGTAGTGATAATGATGATGGTAGTATTAATGATGATGGTAGTGCTAATGATGATGGTAGTGATAATGATGATGGTAGTGATAATGATAATAATGATGATGGTAGTGATAATGATAATAATGATGATGGTAGTGATAATGATAATAATGATGATGGTAGTGATAATGATAATAATGATGATGGTAGTGATAATGATGATGGTATTGATAATAATGATGGTAGTATTAATAATAATGATGGTATTGATAATAATGATGATGGTATTGATAATAATGATGGTAGTATTAATAATAATGATGGTATTGATAATAATGATGGTAGTGATAATGATAAGACAAGATCACTATTTATGTATTTGACAAGACAACATCTAGTTGATGATATAGCTAATGATCTGATCCACAGAACTACCTACGAGAACAGCCAGACAATGTTAAGTCTTTCAACATCGTCGGAGAGACAGCCCAATTCATGAATGTTGTCTACACCACCATCAACAGTAGCACCATTGATCTGGTCATACAGCTGTTAAGCACGCTCAATGAGTTTTGCTCAGTAAGTATATATTTTAGATTATGTGTTTAGATTTGAGTAGGGCAAGAGAGAGATAAGCTGTTTGTCGGACTTAAGCATTATTTCCAAATATAAGCCAGGGTTGTGTATTATAGATTATGTTTATAGATTTGAGTAGGCAAGAGATAAATTCAACAGAAATAAGAAGCAGAGTAGAAAAGGCAAAAACAAAATTCATAAAAATGAAAACTATAGGCCCTATTGTGTAATATGTCATTAGAGGCAAGTAAGAGAGTTCTGCAATGCTATATAGCTCCTATACTAATATGGATGCGAGTCTTGGAAAATAAACAAACAGGAAGGTGGGAAATTTGAGGATGTGGTTCTACAGAAGAATGCAGAGAATACCATTAACTGCCAGGAAAACTAATGCAGAGGTGTTGAAATAGTCAAATGCGTGTCGGAGCTTACAATAAAGAAAATAAACAATCTTAATTTTGTGGCTACGGTATGAGACAAGGAAGTTTGGAGAACATAGTCACAACAAGCAAAATTCAAGGCAACAGAGACAGAGGGCAACAACGTGAGAAAATATTAGACAGTTTAAGAACCTGTCACGCCAGGGAAACAATAATGATCTTGATACATAATACTGGAGATAAATAGCTGTGGTGGGCCATGATCGCATATGCCAGCCAGCATGGCACCTGATGATGATAAAGAGATAAGCTTTTTCTCAGAATTACCATATATTTCCAAATATAAGCCACGGTTTGTGTATTTTTCCATTATTGGTATAAGATTATGGTTTTGTTTATGTTTATATATGTCCTTATGTGTAAGTAGCAATGACTTTTGCTCCATGACTTGAATAAGGGAGCTTGGTTTGAAATGTGGTGTAGCTAGACAGGAGCGGTTTCGTGCTCGAGGAAGAATGATGATCATTCAACGTCGTACTGGGACAGTCAGTTAACGTGTAATGGCGGATACACTCAAGGAGAGATCTAAGCACCTATGGACTTGACCAGAGTGCAGTGATGATGATACAACGACTAGCTAATTTATATATGCGCACAATAACAATTTAAAAAAATTACTAGTGCAAACTGCTAGCATATAATATGTCAAATACCTGTACAGGAAAAACACTTACTGGTACAAAAAGTTATTCAAATTCTTCAAAGTCAGAATCACTGTCCCTTCTCTGGACTACATCCTGCTGGAAATATAGCAGGAGCATTGTTCTGCTACAAGAGAGATCCAGTGGAAGTTTGAGACTGAACGTTGAAGAAGAATCACAGTCTGAATTCTAAAATATCAAGTGACATATTCCTCCAGAACGTTGTCTTCATCATGGATACTCTGAACGCTTCTCTTTCCTGGGCAAGCAGGCTTGCAGTGGCCAGAGACATATTCATACATTCTTCGATGTCGCTGAATTCTGAAATAGTTCACATATTTCATTCTCTGTCATGGGAATATCAGGATGGTTATTATCAGTCTCTATCTTACTGTCAACCTGTCATCGCATCATCTTCACAGCTAGCGTCATCGCCCTAACTTCCATCCATATTTACTAATGGAGCACTTTTCTTTTCACCATCATCATCAATATGTGACGTTTATTTGAGAAGCCCAAGAATTGTGATTAGCTCTTACTTCCTATCTGGAGTGGAGTGGTTTTTCTACGCTTTCTTTCATACACAGGAGACTTCAGCTTTCAGCTTAGTGCAATGCCTATTGAAGGAGCTTTCTACTCAGAGGGGGCCTATAAATGTATAGATGACATGCTACAAAGCTTCCATAAGAGAACCTCAATATAATGAAATGTCATCTAAGATTTTCTGTTGCATGGGTGGTTTGTCTAGTGGGCCATTGGTGAGACCCACAAACACAACCACATGCATTCATTGTAACTTTACAACTCTTAGAAGTTGTGAGGATTTGCTGTGGAATAACAAGAAATGTAACACTATTTTCTGAGAACCTGGTGGTTGCTTATAACATGCAAGTTATCCATATAAAGGAAATGTAACTGTATTTCTCAGGATAACCAGGAGAACTGGGTGGTTGCTTATAAAAAAAGTTATCGATATAAATGAAATGTAACTATTTCTCAGGGTAACCAGGAGAACCGGGTGGTTGCTTATAACAAAATTTATCGATATAAATGAAATGTAACTGTATTTCTCAGGGTAACCAGGAGAACCGGGTGGTTGTCTATGACATGAAAGTGATTGATTACATCAACTTCATTCTCAGAGCTGGAGAGATCGGAGATACTGCTATTGAGAAGGTATGAGACAGTTTTATAATGTTATGAATACTTGCTAAACAAGTGAGACAAGAAAAGGGGACACTTTATTCTATAATTTGGTTGAAGTACTTACCTTCCACGACTGTTTTTTTTTTCATTACTAATCAAGTTAGCTTTTTGAGGATAGAATTATTCCGGGGGTTTGGATTTAATTAATTTTAGGCCTAATTTTAGACTAAACTTTTGAACCTTAACATGATTTATGTGCAAGCTTCCTGAAGGCAAATTATTGGCTATGGAAAGTCATATATATAAGGTATCAAAAGAGAGATAATTGATGGCCGGGGCCCGAAAGGGGAGCAAAGAATAGCAACACTGTTTACCTTCCACGCATGTCGTAAAAGGCGACTAAGGAGGTTATGGGATGGAGTTGGCTGTCCCATCCCATATAGGGTCAGTAACCCAAAGCCATGCTGAAGTCGGATGTGTCAGGCTGACAGGTGCAGATATCGCAGTAATGCTGTAAACCATGATACACTGCATTCCGTTCTCCAGACTACATCCTGCTAATCTGCAGGAGTTTGAGAACGAACGCAGAAGAAGAAGAAGAGATAATTGAGTGTGGAATCCATACACAATATAAAAATATAAGAATTGTAACAATAAAATACAAAAATTACACCGCAAAAAGGAATGTTAGATGAACAGAAAACTGTTTTACAAATATTGTATTCTACTCACCTTCAATTTTACTTGTCCTGAAATGTTGAATCCAATCTTACTCAAGTAGATGTCTTGAGTGTCCTTAATGAGTTTACTTGAAGTAAATCTATCAACTGCCGAGTGTTTTATTCCTTTTTTTGTGTGTTTCATGTCAAATTTCAACACTAAACAAAATATTGCCAAGCTTTACGAAATATTCCACATCATTGGATTTCTAAAGTTGAACTTTATTCCACTGAATATTATCATTAGAACTAACTCTATTTTTTAAAAACACAGTGCAAGATTATCATTGCTGTTGCTAGGCCTACCTGACTCTTCAGAAACAATATTACTGGGAACAGTTTTAGAAATTTTTAGCTGTTATTTTTTCCCGAACAAATAATATTAGATTACGGCCTATTTATTTTCTGGTTTTCAACAAGTCTGTAATCTCCACTGTCAGAATCTAAAACACTGTTGTTTACCAACACCCGAAGCTCTAACTTGAAATAATATCTCAAATTATACAACTCTGAAAG
Source organism: Meghimatium bilineatum (assembly GCA_034231615.1). NCBI lineage: Eukaryota > Metazoa > Mollusca > Gastropoda > Stylommatophora > Philomycidae > Meghimatium > Meghimatium bilineatum. The sequence continues at coordinate 19,001,652 of CM067310.1, forward strand.
AATAATAAAACCTGATGTTTGTTAAATCTTTGAGTTCTCCTACTAGTGGAAGATGAAACCATTTTGCTAGTTTCATAAAAGCTGAACCTACATTGTTTGAATGTTAATTTAAAATAAATAGGCCTATATCACACGTCAAATCACACAGCACTATGAGGGTTTTGTTTCATTAGCCAGATTTCTAAATTTTGAACAGGTAAATAAGTTCTGAATATTCACATCCAAATGTAAAACTCCAAAAACATGTTTTTGAATGTAGATCCCGCCGAAGACGGATGTGTCAGGCCATTGGCGCAAATAAAACGGCCACACAACACATTTCCATTCTCTGGACTACATCCTTCTGGAAATGCAATAGGACCATGGTCCTTCTACAAGAGATATCCAGTGGGAGTTTGAGAATGAATGCTGAAGAAGAAGAATGTAGATAATGGTGATAGGCCTATATATTGCATTGGATATCAGCTTTATCAACACTCAACTCTGAATCAGAATTTCCATTAAAGTGAGATCATAATACTTTTATTAGACCTATAATCTCCATCTTATCAAATTGCCTATCCGAATCATTACCTAACGTATTTTGATAAATTTCAAAAGCCTAACTAGCTGTAAAACATCTAGGACGTCTAGATTTCATTATTTCAAATACAAGTAACACTTAGTTACACAAAATGAAAATGTACACAAACATTTTTATATGAAATTAGTGCTCAAATACAATCTTTATTATTTTTAACGAAGCATGCCTCTCTAGATCGATCATCTCTGGATCGGATGTAATACAAATAGAAATGGTTTGTTTTATTTTATATACATTGTAATATTTATAATTGGAGAACACAAATAGAAATGGTTTGTTTTATTTTATATACATTGTAATGTTTATAATTGGAGATAGTAAATTTGTATCTATCTCCTATCTATCTATCTATTCGCTGAAGCCCTTTGTTGCCTTTCGGTGTCAGGGGTAGAAGAGTTTTCTGGAGACGGCCCCCGTGTATGCTGAGTATATTGTGCAATTTGTCTCCTCTTTTATTTCAGTGGTCATTGTTTTCGTGGTCAGCCTCAAGGTCTGCCTTAGCTGTATCTGTGTAGCATAGCTTGCTGTGGTATGATGTCTGATAGTAGTCTGCTGATGTGTGCAAACCATTTGATATGTTGTCTCTTGGTGTATTCTAAGATTGGGGAGGTGCCGGTTTTTTCTTGGATGTTCTCATTCATCACCCTGTCTCTTAACGATATTCCTATGATTCTGCATAAGCATGCCATTTCAGCTGTCACCAGTTTACATTTGTCTTGTGCTGTCGTTGTCCATGTTTGGCATTAGCAGCACAGTGTTGGCATAATAATCATTTTTAATAGTGTTATTTTGGTGTTTAAATCTACGTATTTGTTTCTGAAGATTGGTGTCATTTGCCCTAGGGCTTGATATGCTTTACTACATCTGTTGTGTATTTCTTTGCTGCTCTTACCGTGTGTTGTTATATTACTTCTTAAATTCGTATCAAAATGTAGATTTAAGGCTTTTGGTATATTGAGTCTCCAAAATGTAGATTTTAGCAGCTCAGTGGACAAGAGGAGCTAATACTGTTATTTTCTGCTTTGATTTATTTCAGCTAATAGAACTGCAGCAGACTATTGGTTCTCTGATTGCTACGCTGATCGAAGAAAATGGCCCACAAGCTACACAGGTAGCTAAGGTAAGTTGATGTTATTAACTCATTCCTCATTGTTTAATTCTTTAATTTATGATCTAATGTGTCAGTAAATTTAGTATCATGCCGATTGTTGTAGTCGATCCTATTTTTCCACAACTCTCTGTCTCTTGTGTTAATAAGTTCACCTAGAGACATTCTCCCATGCCACAGTGACAACCCATCCAGCAACTTCTCTCTTTACCTTCTTCAGTCTCTTCTCCCGTTGATCTTTCTGGCGGTTACTAAATGTTCCAGATTTACTCTTCTCATCACATGCTCTAAAAATCTTAAAATGGAAACGCCAGAAAGTCAAGGATGGACTTTTCCATTTCTGCCTCATGGAGACATGGCTTGATGAAATCTCATTCATCTATTTTGTTTATTATTGTGGAGTTTATTAGTTATTTGTCTCTTGAAAAAGGTCCTTTTGGACCGATACATGGAGATTTGTTCTGTGTAGTTTTATTGTATGTTTTTTTATATATACTTTTTTATATATTTTTATTCATAGGCAAGGTAAGTGTTTTTAGTGACCAGTTTAATTCATTTTGCTTTACTCTCTGTCCACAGTATTATGTATCAAAGTCGTTGTTGTTTCCTTGCCGTGCCAGGCTGTCAAACTAATATTTTCTCACGTTGTCGCCCTCTGTCTTTGTTGCCTTCAATTTTGCCTGTTATAAATATATTACAGATATAAGCACATTTAAAGTGAGTTCAAGAAGATATCATTTAGACCAGCGCTTCTCAACTTCTGGGCCGCGACAACATCTACCAGGCCGCAAGAAGTTCTTGAATTTTAAAGTTCCTTATGAGTGTATATGTATGTATATATATATATATATATATATATATATATATATATATATATATATATATAATCAACTGTCAATACTGAATTTTTTCCATTAAGGGAGGGAAGTGAATAGCTATATATATATATATATATATATATATATGTATATATATATATATATATATATATAATGTGTGTGTATATACAGCTGAAGATATATATAAAATGTATTTGGACACAGCCCTAGTCTTATAAAAATAATTTTACTGTGTTGCAGCCTCACACAGGTTGAGAAGCATTGATTTAGATTCTGATGAGTTAGAACAGTAAATGAAAAACTTAGAACGTTATTCTTCTATGTTTCAGGAAGTCAAGGATGCTCTAGACAAGGAGGCCATATATAGGTGTATGACATCATTTTATGAACTGCATCAGTCTGACAAGAAAGATAGAACATCTTCTCTGGGCATGAGTGGAGGATACTTACAGTCAGTCAAGTCCATAGCTTTCTTTGGCAGATCTGTTATTCAAGGAGTCTTGGTTAGTGTAGCAACAAATAACTTCATAACCTAGTTCAATAAACCCGTAACCCGTCACGGTCGTAGGGGTACCACATTGGATGCTTCAGCACACAGTCCTCCAGCAAATTCTATCCTCAGCGATGCGATGAGTTTGGAAATATCTCGTCCTGTCCATTCCTTGATGTTGTCTGTCCATGCCTTTATTTGCCCTCCTCTGCTTCTTCCGCCTTCGACAGTTCCCTGCAGTATTTTACCAACTAACCTAGTTAATAAAAACTAAATGGTTTATATTTGCTTAATTGGCCTACTTTTTTTTTTTCGGAAAGCAAAATTAATTATAAATTACAAGGAACAGTCAAATCTGTGTTCATCTTCTCATTGGATATTAACTTGGCTATAATTATCCAGGGGACGGACAGATTTTTAATTATTATTAAATACTGATTTAGGGAGGGTTGTACGGGTTAGTCCCCACCACTGCATTCTTCATCATCATTTTCAATGACTGTCATCGCAATGAAGGTTAACAATGTGATTAAAGACTTTTAGTTGAAAGTCAGGCCGGGGACTTTTCAGGATAAATTCTGCTCATCAACATCATCAAGTGCCGTCTCCGCAACGAAGGTTGGCTGCAACAGACCTCCAACATCTCCTGTCTCTTGTTTTGATGGTGCATTCTTCTAGATTATAACCTGTCCATCTTTTGATGTTACTCTCCAACTTGTATCTCTGATTCCCTTTGACTTTTCCCTCAAGTAAGGTCTTCAGTAAGGTGTCATGTCTTTTAATGTGTCTCAAGTATTTTATTTGCCTGATCTTTATTTCTCTTAGTAGTTCTTTCTTCATATTAAGTGTCTTTAGCACCTCTTTATTTGTTTTCTTCTCTTTTCATGATGTTCTCCCTATTCTTCTATATACCCACATCTCAAAGGCATCAATTTTGTCTTCTAATTGTTTATTTTGTCCATGTTTCTGAGCCATACATTAATATAGAATAGATGTAGCATTTTATAATTTTCATTTTTAACTTGTTTGTAATTTGTTTAGATATCAATAATGTCCTCATGTTATTGAAGGTACTTTTAGCCATTTCTATTCTCCTTTTAACTTCTGTTTCACATCTGCCATCATTGTAGAACATTATCAATATCTTGGACACATAATCACAATGCCATCACCAACTTCTAAACATATAATCTCCATAACACCATCTTTTATTCAAAGATTAGTTGACTATTCCAGGAACTTTCTCAAGCTACCTCATATATATATATATATTTTCATTCATTCATTTTCCTTTTGCGCTGAAATTAGCGCATAGGGCAGAGGTCAGATCTCTCCAATTCTGTCTGTTCAAAACTATTCTGTGCAGTTCTTGAATAGTATGGATATTGATTGTTTTACTTTCTCTAAGTATTGTTCTTCTGAGTGTTTCTTTTGGTCTGCCCCTGGCTCTTTTGCCTGTAGGTATCCATTCAAGAGATTGGTGGTGTATTCTGTTGATGTCTGCGCATAGGACATGCCTGATGTAGGACCAACTGCGTTTTCTGATAACATCTGTGATGAAATTTTGATGTGTCTCTTCTCTGATTTTATCATTCGATTTGAATTCAATCCAATGGGTGTTAGTTATCCTACGAAGACATTTGTTCTCGAAACTCAGTAATTTCTTTTCTGAAGATAAGGCTCTTTTCCAGCTCTCACATCCATATATATAAATAAAAACACTTGTTGTCATCCATTTGTATTATAAGGCATCCACAATGGAAAAGAAATTATCATGATTTGAAATGAAATGTTATAGGGAGGTTCATAGAAAATATTTGGATAGAATGATGTTCCAACACTGATGTTTGTTACAATCTGAACATAGAAGAAGAAGAAGGCTGCTGAAAAGAAAAAATCACATGCTAACATATTTTGGACATACAAAAGAAGACAATGGTTTGGAAGATTGATCATGGAAGGTAAGATTCCAGGATAGAAAACAAAAGACAGACCAAGTCAGTGATAGACACAGGATATTAAAGACCTTCTAAACATGAAACTAGAAGGAATTGGACATCTTGTACAGAATCGGGAGTCTTACAGAGTGACAGTGAGGACAAAGTCTTCAAAAGACACATCATGTAGAAGAAGTAGTCGCTATCACAAGATATTACAACTAAGCTGTAAACCACCACATAGATCATTCCATTCTCTAGACCAATTCTTGCTAAACAGCAAGAGTTTAAAAACAGAATAAGAAGAATATGCTCATACTATTAAAATAAATTGATGTCTGCTGATGATACATATTATGTGATTACAGTCAAAGTTTATACTGTCTGCAGAAAGGAAAAAAGAAGAATGCCCTCAGGGAAAGTCTCATTAAAGTTGGCTTTACATTTTACCTCATACTGGCACGCATGGTTGACATTGATCCACAGCTTATGGAAAGTAAGTATATCCTTCTCTGTCTCTCCTGATTGGTTTTTAGGAGGGTTACTCTTTCTCTCCTGATTGGTTTTTAGGAGGGTTACTCTTTCTCTCCTGATTGGTTTTTAGGAGGGTTACTCTTTCTCTCCTGATTGGTTTTTAGGAGGGTTACTCTTTCTCTCCTGATTGGTTTTTAGGAGGGTTACTCTTTCTCTCCTGATAAGTGGGTTTTTTTTAGCTTTTTTTCTTAGTGCAATGCCTATTGAAGGAGCCTTCTACACAAAGGGGGTCTATAATTGTATAGATGGCATGCTACTTTCGTTGCTGCATGTTTTCCTGTGAAGGCGGACAGGGGGGTTTTCTATGGGCTGTGGAAATTCTGCTTTGCCATAGCAGACGCAGTGACATGTACAGGAAGAATTTTGATTGTACCTGTGAAAGGAAAAATCCTGTCCCAACCGTGGATTGAACCTGGGACCTCAAGAATCTGAGAACGGTGTTCTAATGACATAGCCATGCGCTCCACACGGACATACTACACAGTTTCCATAATAGAGACCTCGATATAACAGCATGTCATCTACGAAGGTTTTTTGTTGCATGGGTGGTTTGTCTAGTGGGCCATTGGTGAGACCCACAGACGTAACCGCATGCGTACCCTTGAGCCATAAATTATATGCTGCCACACCAATATGCCAATATCCAGTTTAAATGTATCTTTGTCATATCAATGTATCCAGTTTAAATGTATCTTTATCAATGTTTCCAGTCTACGTGTATCTTTGTCATATCAATGTATCCAGTTTAAAGAATTAAATAAACACACTACACTGGGACCCACAACAGTGTATTTGACAATAAAAACAAAAAAACCACAATGATAATCATGTTTAGTCTAGTCTGTTTATTAGTAGTAGTAGTAATAGTAACAACAGTACACTATCCATAGTCTAAATCTGTTTATTAGTTGTATTAGTAATAGTAACAACAGTACACTATCCATAGTCTAAATCTGTTTATTAGTTGTATTAGTAACAGTAACAACAGTACACTATCCATAGTCTAAATCTGTTTATTAGTTGTATTAGTAACAGTAACAACAGTACACTATCCATAGTCTAAATCTGTTTATTAGTTGTATTAGTAACAATAACAACAGTACACTATCCATAGTCTACATCTGTTTATTAGGTGTATTAGTAACAGTAACAACAGTACACTATCCATAGTCTAAATCTGTTTATTAGTTGTATTAGTAATAGTAACAACAGTACACTATCCATAGTCTAAATCTGTTTATTAGTTGTATTAGTAATAGTAACAACAGTACACTATCCATAGTCTAAATCTGTTTATTAGTTGTATTAGTAACAGTAACAACAGTACACTATCCATAGTCTAAATCTGTTTATTAGTTGTATTAGTAATAGTAACAACAGTACACTATCCATAGTCTAAATCTGTTTATTAGTTGTATTAGTAACAGTAACAACAGTACACTATCCATAGTCTAAATCTGTTTATTAGTTGTATTAGTAATAGTAACAACAGTACACTATCCATAGTCTAAATCTGTTTATTAGTTGTATCAGTAATAGTAACAACAGTACACTATCCATAGTCTAAATCTGTTTATTAGTTGTATTAGTAATAGTAACAACAGTACACTATCCATAGTCTAAATCTGTTTATTAGTTGTATTAGTAACAGTAACAACAGTACACTATCCATAGTCTAAATCTGTTTATTAGTTGTATTAGTAATAGTAACAACAGTACACTATCCAGTCTAAATCTGTTTATTAGTTGTATTAGTAATAGTAACAACAGTACACTATCCATAGTCTAAATCTGTTTATTAGTTGTATTAGTAATAGTAACAACAGTACACTATCCATATTCTAAATCTGTTTATTAGTTGTATTAGTAATAGTAACAACAGTACACTATCCATATTCTAAATCTGTTTATTAGTTGTAATAGTAACAACAGTACACTATCCATAGTCTAAATCTGTTTATTAGTTGTATTAGTAATAGTAACAACAGTACACTATCCAGTCTAAATCTGTTTATTAGTTGTATTAGTAATAGTAACAACAGTACACTATCCATAGTCTAAATCTGTTTATTAGTTGTATTAGTAATAGTAACAACAGTACACTATCCATAGTCTAAATCTGTTTATTAGTTGTATTAGTAATAGTAACAACAGTACACAATCCTCAGTTTATTCACTTCAAATTTTATTTTTGTTACTGTATCACCCTTCACTTTTTATTGATGTCCACTAGTGTTTCCATATATCCAGTTTGAATTTATTTATCAAGTCCATTTATCCAAGTTGAATTAATTTTAATCAAGTCAAAAATCCAGTTTTTATCTAAAATATGTCATGTCTAGTTTGAATTCATCTTTATCATGTTCATACATCCAGTTTGTATTCATCTTTATCACATTCATACATCCAGTTTGAATTCATCTTTTTCACATTCATACATCCAGTTTGTATTCATCTTTATCACATTCATACATCCAGTTTGAATTCATCTTTTTCACATTCATACATCCAGTTTGTATTCATCTTTATCACATTCATACATCCAGTTTGTATTCATCTTTATCACATTCATATATCCAGTTTGTATTTATCTTTTTCACATTCATACATCCAGTTTGTATTCATCTTTATCACATTCATACATCCAGTTTGTATTCATCTTTATCACATTCATACATCCAGTTTGAATTCATCTTTATCACATTCATACATCCAGTTTGTATTCATATTTATCACATTCATACATCCAGTTTGTATTTATCTTTATCACATTCATATATCCAGTTTAAATTCATCTTTATCACATTCATACATCCAGTTTGTATTCATCTTTATCACATTCATACATCCAGTTTGAATTAATATTTATCACATTCATACATCCAGTTTGTATTCATCTTTATCACATTCATACATCCAGTTTGAATTCATCTTTATCACATTCATACATCCAGTTTGTATTCATATTTATCACATTCATACATCCAGTTTGTATTTATCTTTATCACATTCATACATCCAGTTTGTATTCATCTTTATCACATTCATACATCCAGTTTGTATTCATCTTTATCACATTCATACATCCAGTTTGAATTCATCTTTATCACATTCATACATCCAGTTTGTATTCATATTTATCACATTCATACATCCAGTTTGTATTTATCTTTATCACATTCATATATCCAGTTTAAATTCATCTTTATCACATTCATACATCCAGTTTGTATTCATCTTTATCACATTCATACATCCAGTTTGAATTAATATTTATCACATTCATACATCCAGTTTGTATTCATCTTTATCACATTCATACATCCAGTTTGTATTCATCTTTATCACATTCATACATCCAGTTTGAATTAATATTTATCACATTCATACATCCAGTTTGTATTCATCTTTATCACATTCATACATCCAGTTTGAATTCATCTTTATCACATTCATACATCCAGTTTGTATTCATCTTTATCACATTCATACATCCAGTTTGTATTTATCTTTATCACATTCATATATCCAGTTTAAATTCATCTTTATCACATTCATACATCCAGTTTGTATTCATCTTTATCACATTCATACATCCAGTTTGTATTCATCTTTATCACATTCATACATCCAGTTTGAATTCATCTTTTTCACATTCATACATCCAGTTTGTATTCATCTTTATCACATTCATACATCCAGTTTGTATTCATCTTTATCACATTCATACATCCAGTTTGTATTCATCTTTATCACATTCATACATCCAGTTTGTATTCATCTTTATCACATTCATACATCCAGTTTGTATTCATCTTTATCACATTCATACATCCAGTTTGAATTAATATTTATCACATTCATACATCCAGTTTGAATTCATCTTTATCACATTCATACATCCAGTTTCAATTCATCTCTGCTAAATCCATTTATTCAATTTCAATAACAAGTTATTTTTGTGTTCAAGATCTGAAACTGACACCAGAAAACATCAAGGCATTTGAATATTATAAGAAGAATTGTTTGTCCATTGAGATTGTCAAAGATGACATACTGCAGAAGGTCAATTTCCGAGTCAAGAACAAGGTAAGAATTAACTGATCTTTAACATGCACATTTGCAGTAGTATAATGTTAAGTCATTCACCTGTAAACCCTGAGTTTCATGCACATTTGCAGTAGTGTAATGTTAAGTCATTCACCTGTAAACTCTCCAATACACATTCAGACCCATGTGAAAGGAATACTAAGCGGGGACGAACAGAACAGTGTGCAGCGAATGACAGTCACCCTCAGTTTCCTGGATGAGGAATATCCACAAGATATATGGGTCAGAGTGTACACAGATGGGTCAGCACAGAATGCTGTGAGGAATGGAGGTGCATGTGTATATATAGAATATCCACACAAGCCTAGAGATACAATCAGAACACCGACAGGAAAATTCTGCAATAATTATGATGCAGAAATCCAGGCAATTAGTGTGACAGCTAAAAAACTGCTGAACTCCAACTCTGGCCTACAGCCTGTGGTATTCCTGACAGATGCAAGGTCAGTGCTTCAAGCTCTCCAGTCTGGAAAACTAACAGACTTAAAAAAACTACTTAGCGAATTGTCTTACCAGTATAGGGTAACCATGCAGTGGATACCCTCTCACTGTGGAATACCAGGAAATGAAAAAGCAGACCAACTGGCTAAGGAAGGTGCTGCCGATGACCAACCAGATATACCAATCACCTACCATCAGAAAAAACAGATGATAAAGTCAATAAGAAAGCCACAAACACCAACACAAGATGACTATCACATTATGAACAGATCAGAACAAGTTATAATTCTACGTCTCAGAACAGGACACAACCGACTCCGCAGTCACATGTATACAAAGTTAAAGATTGGCAACACGGCCATGTGTACATGTGGACAGGCAGCACAGAGTGCCAAACATATACTTCAAGAGTGTTCTGAGCATGAAACGCTGAGGCAGACATATTGTCCAGAGGAAACAACACTGGAAACAAAGCTCTATGGGACACTGTATGAACTACAAAAGACAGTGAGTTTTATTAAGGAGACAGAATTACAGATATAGACATGTTTCAAGTGAACGAAAGAAGAAGAAGAAGAAGAATATTATAAGAAGAATTGTTTGTCCATTGAGATTGTCAAAGATGACATACTGCAGAAGGTCAATTTCCGAGTCAAGAACAAGGTAAGAACTAACTGATCTTTAACATGCACATTTGCAGTAGTATAATGTTAAGTCATTCATCTGTAAATTCTAGGTTTCTAATACACTTGTTATTTGTGGTTCGAAATACAAATTACTCTTAGTTCACCAAGTTAGGCAGTGAGGAGCAGGGTAGTCTAGTTGATAGTAAGCTTGCTTACTATCACCTAGTAAGCTTGCTTGGTATCACCAGGTTCCAGGTTCGAAACCACATCTGGACGAATAAAATTGTCAAAGTTGTGATTTCTCACCTGTCATGACCACTCCTCCAGTCGACTCAGCTGTAAATGGGTACCTGGCGCATGAGTTAGGGGAGGTAAACACAGCAAGGAAGAGAACTGGACACCCTAACTAATAGTCGCTGCGGATTGGTACATGAAGTGTTATCTTCATTCCCAACAGCAGGTTTCTGACATGGGACTACCTTTACCTCAGTACAACTGGATGTATGGAAGGTAGAATGAGGGGTGTATTCAACCGGTGAGTCATGAGAACTATTAGCATACCTACCCTTTTACATTTTCTGGGGGAGACTGATCACATATTGGCTTGTCTGGCATGCAATGATGTCGGTTTATCACTTATAACAACACAGTTTTATAGTATGATGTCAGTTCTTAACTTTATAACACCACAATTTTAGTGAGGTCTCTCATTCAGTTTTTTTTCCCTCTTAACCAACTCTTTATCACATATATTTATTAGAGTGTGTCTTTATCAAATATATTTATCAGAGTGTGTCTTTATCACATATATTTATCAGAGTGTGTCTTTATCACATATATTTATCAGAGTGTGTCTTTATCACATATATTTATCAGAGTGTGTCTTTATCACATATATTTATCAGAGTGTGTCTTTATCACATATATTTATCAGAGTGTGTCTTTATCACATATATTTATCAGAGTGTGTCTTTATCACATATATTTATCAGAGTGTGTCTTTATCACATATATTTATCAGAGTGTGTCTTTATCACATATATTTATCAGAGTGTGTCTTTATCACATATATTTATCAGAGTGTGTCTTTATCACATATATTTATCAGAGTGTGTCTTTATCACATATATTTATCAGAGTGTGTCTTTATCACGTGTATTTATCAGAGTGTGTATTTATCAGAGTGTGTATTTATCAGAGTGTGTATTTATCACGTGTATTTATCAGTGTGTATTTATAACATGTATTTATCAATCTGTATTTATCACATGTATTTATCATAATTTGTATTTATCACATGTATTTATCAGAGTGTGTATTTATAACATATATTATCAGAGTGTGTATTTTTCATGTTTATTTATCAGAGTGTGTATTTATCACGTGTATTTATCAGAGTGTGTATTTTTCATGTTTATTTATCAGAGTGTGTATTTATCACGTGTATTTATCAGAGTGTGTATTTATCACATGTATTTATCAGAGCGTGTATTTATCATGTGTATTTATCAGAGTGTGTATTTATCACATGTATTTATCAGAGTGTGTATTTACCACGTGTATTTATCAGAGTGTGTATTTATCACGTGTATTTATCAGAGTGTGTATTTATCACATGTATTTATCAGAGTGTGTATTTATCACATGTATTTATCAGAATGTGTATTTATCACATGTATTTATCAGAATGTGTATTTATCACATGTATTTATCAGAGTGTGTATTTATCACGTGTATTTATCAGAGTGTGTATTTATCACATGTATTTATCAGAGTGTGTATTTACCACGTGTATTTATCAGAGTGTGTATTTATCACATGTATTTATCAGAGTGTGTATTTATCACATGTATTTATCAGAGTGTGTATTTATCACATGTATTTATCAGAATGTGTATTTATCACGTGTATTTATCAGAGTCTGTATTTATCAAATGTATTTATCAAAGTGTGTATTTATCACGTATATTTATCAGAGTGTGTATTTATCACATGTATTTATCAGAGTGTGTATTTATCATGTGTATTTATCAGAGTCTGTATTTATCACATGTATTTATCACATGTATTTATCACATGTATTTATCACGTGTATTTATCAGAGTGTGTTAAGAGAAGAAGTAAAAGAAAAACTCAAGTGGAATGTAGACCGCACATCTCCCAGTAATAAAATACGAGACCTTATGGGCTGGACCAGAGATGTGATGGGGGACATATCTTACCAACAGAAGATTCTAGATCATCCTATCTCCAAGTTCTTTACTAAAGGATGGTGGGTATAGTCTCTTCTGGTTCATTTTGATTCAGTGAGTTTTTGTATATTTGTTACCTGGTCCCAAAAAGGTAAAGAATAGTAATACTGATCAACCATGTGTTGTTTGTCTGAGTCAGCGATTACAATTTGAGATCAGTTGGGATGATGATAGTTGAGCTATCACAGTGTGACTAAAAACACAGTCAAGTTTATAGAAGAAACAAAACTGACATTTCAGGCGATCAAAAGAAGAAAATATGTGCATGCGGTTGTGCCTGTGGGTCTCACCAATGGCTCACTAGACAAACCAACCATGTGGGTCTCACCAATGGCTCACTAGACAAACCAACCATGTGGGTCTCACCAATGGCTCACTAGACAAACCAACCATGTGGGTCTCACCAATGGCTCACTAGACAAACCAACCATGTGGGTCTCATCAATGGCTCACTAGACAAACCAACCATGCAACAGAAAACCTTAGTAGATGACATGCCTTTATATTGAGGTTATCTTCTTATAGAAGCTTCATGGCACGTCATCTATACAATCCCTAATCGTAACCTTCGATAACTGTTACCATGTTGTTCCGACAGGCCGACGTTGTACTTGAACTAGTTACGGGCACGGCGTGGGTGGGTGGAACAACACAGAAACCTGTCGCAAGGGTCAGAGTTGTGCCCTGATGTCAACATCTATTTCTGCAACATTAGACTCGAAACACCATCAAGTCTAGTGGCTGCTGGAACAGAGGACAGAGCACTTATGAGAATGCCCCACATGCTGTGAGGCCAGTTTCTAATAAAGAATCAAGAAAATGTGTGTGAAATTCCATCTCACTGCAACTGATATCCGAACGTAAACATAAGTTCAAAAATTTGCTACATTTCCTTAGGTGTCAACTAGTGTAGATTTTCCACAGGTTCAAAACAAATAAACACCCAATTATTATTTTTTATTTAAAAGAAAAAGGTCATTTCGTGTTAAATTTATAGTAATTATCACTAATGCTGATGCTTTTTTCTTTATCTCACACACACATAAGAGGCCACACACACACACACAAAATTGGGGTTTTTTCTTAACCCCTTAGCTGCGGAGGTATTCTTAAAGATACGATGAAAAGCAACTGTTATTTTGCGGTGTTCCTCCTCCTCTTCTTAGCTGCCAATGGAAAAAATATATCTGGAAGCTTATAATAAAGCATTCAGACGAATTGTTTGCATGGGAAACTAAGATGGAGAAGATCTCAGCCAGATGGCAGCAACCCCTCATCGTATCCTTAAGGATACCTCCGCAGATAAGGGGGTGGGAGGTGCTAAATATGTACGTTTTTAATTGAAATAAGGAAATAAATTGTTAAAAATATGAAGTTATTAAAAAAATAAGTTCACAGCTATGCATTCTTTTTTTAAATATCTAAATATTGCAACTTTGTATGGTCATTGGTTAGGTTATTGTGGAATTTAATATCTAAATATTGCAACTGTTTATGTTCATTGGTTAGGTTATTGTGGAATTATGGTGCCATTGTACTGAGTCTGACTATCAACATCCTTATGCTTGTCACATGGAATGCCAGAGCAGTTATCGAGGACTGCGCCAAAATAAATGACACCGTCGATTACTCAAACTGTCCAGGGTTATTTGAGTAAGTAGCTTGCATGTGTTTAGTGAAAAATTGTGTCCAGGATTTCTTGCATAAGTGTAGTGTCTATGTTTAGTGAGAAATTGTGTCCAGGATTTATGGTGTAAGTGTTGTGTCTATGTTTAGTGAAAAATTGTGTCCAGAATTTATTGTGTAAGTGTTGTGTCTATGTTTAGTGAAAAATTTTCTACTGGATTAATATAGTGTCTTGTCTGTGTTTAGTGAAAAATTGTGTCCAGGATTATTTGTGTACGTGTTCTACCTGTATCTAAGTGAAAAATTTCTTCCAAGATAATTTAGTGTCTTGTATTCCTGTATTCAGTTAAAAATTGTTTTCAGGATTATTTCCATAAGTTTTTAGCCTTTGAATAAGTGAAAAATTGTGTCCAGGATTATGGAATATGTATCTTTTCTGTTGAATGTTGGATTTATATTTTACATGTTCTTAGAATTAGTGAAAATAGACTGCCATTTCATGTGTTCAAATTGTGTTACATAATTACATAGTGACATACCAGCTATCACCATTACTGCTCAGCCCAAAGATCAAGATGGAAGGCAGATGATAAACAGATAGTCCTTTTGTGGAAGTTCCAGTACAGTACAAGTAGATGACACCCACATAGTCAAGTTATTTCCCTTGACTATGTACATTTCATAATCATCACTTAATAATTTATTTTAGGGCCAGAAGCACAGAACAAAATTCTGGGTTAACTTCGTCATTCTTCCATCAGATTTTTTGACCCATCTGCAGAGATAATCCTGGGATAATGGAGCATTGGAATGTCTTCTTTTGAGGACTAAACATGCCTCCATAAACCTCCCTTACCTAACAATGCCTTTGAGACAACTTTACATGAGTCTGGGTGTGCTGCCAAAGACGGATGTGTTGGGCTATTGGCGCAAATAAAACGGCAACACAACACATTTCCATTCTCTGGACTACATCCTGCTGGAAATCTAGTAGGACCATGGTCCTGCTACAAGGGAGATCCAGCGGGAGTTTGAGAATGAAGGTTGAAGAAGAAGAAGAGTCTGGGTGTCACTTCAGTTATACAACTGAAAAGAACCTCTGCTTTTGTCAGGAATACTGGGCTGTCAAGACATACCTGCTCATAGGTAAAAGGATTACTTCTTCATGGTCAGAATGAAGAAACTATTGTTGAAGAATATTGTGATTTATTTTTCTACAACTCATAAAACTGAATCATAATGTTATATTTTGTTTTCTCACATAATGTTATATTTTGTTTTCTCACATAATGTTATATTTCGTTTTCTCACATAATGTTATGTTTTGTTTTCTCACGTAATGTTATGTTTTGTTTTCTCACGTAATGTTATGTTTTGTTTTCTCACGTAATGTTATATTTTGTTTTCTCATGTAATGTTATATTTTGTTTTCTCACGTAATGTTATATTTCGTTTTCTCACATAATGTTATATTTCGTTTTCTCACATAATGTTATATTTCATTTTCTCACATAATGTTATATTTTGTTTTCTCACGTAATGTTATATTTTGTTTTCTCACGTAATGTTATATTTTGTTTTCTCACGTAATGTTATATTTTGTTTTCTCACGTAATGTTATATTTTGTTTTCTCACGTAACGTTATGTTTTGTTTTCTCACGGAACGTTATATTTTGTTTTCTCACATAATCTTATATTTTGTTTTCTCACATAATGTTATATTTTGTTTTCTCACATAATGTTAATGTTTTGTTTTCTCACATAATATATTTTGTTTTCTCACATAATGTTATGTTTTGTTTTCTCACATAATATTATGTTTTGTTTTCGCACATAATGTTATGTTTTGTTTTCTCACATAATGTTATGTTTTGTTTTCTCACTGTCAGCCCAATACCCACGATCAAGAAGCTGACAGATTCTGAGTATGTCATCACAATGTGGGTCTTGAGTGGAGTACACAACCTGTTCTCATTGTTTGTACTAATCAGCTACTTCCTGTCCTACCATCCTCGACTTCCCAGAGGTTCTGATTTCACAAATTGGTTACTGTAAGTAGAAGTGTTATTTACAATGAAAACCTACTTCTTGTGTAGTTGAGAAGACATGGTATCTAAAAGGTTCAAAAGTCGTAGATGATTGACTTCACTGTACTCGGTTTCCCATACGTACTCGGTCACTCTTAATGAAGCAGTACACTGCCTGCTGAGAGTACCACTCATTGCACGTAACTCCGTAGCTTCAAGCAATAATACACAATCTCCGAAAAAATCCACCTTGCAAATAAGATGACATGAGCCGGATTTGAACCTATGACCTCTCAAACACAGGGCGAACAGTTTAACCACTACTCTAGGGTTGCTTGGTAACACGGTTGCTGTTGTGCCTCTCTGCCTAGTATCGCTGACTTCAGCACCAGTGATTGCTTGTTCAGAACTGTGGTTCATCTCAATTTCAGGGTTGGTCCGACCAATCTTAGTTTCCAGCCTCTGATGGCTGGACTAAGCCCCATCTCCACTACAAGGAGTTTGCCTTGATGGGGTCCTTGTGTAGTTAAATGTATCACAGAATAAAACCTTGTACAACTCAAAATAATTTACGAATAGGATGTCTACCATCCCCAACAATACCTTTCTTTATTATCTGCTCTTCGACACTAGCTATTTCTTTAAAATGAACATTTTACTGAGCAAATTCCTCTGTATTGTCAGAAATTTCATCACATATTTGATATTTATAAACAATTTTAAGCGCTTTTTTTTTACCCACCTTCTAGTCAAAATTTCTAGTGCTAACATAAACTGATTTTAAATACTGATTTGAAACCCCCACCCCTTATCTACAGCCTTGATGTGTTAACTTTAGGCCTATTGAAGCTATGCAGACTATTGAAGCTGTAAAAGTAAAGTAACCCATAGCATTTATTAATGCCGTAGGGTGTGAGATGTTAGCAATCTCACATTTCAGAGGCTCTGCAAATGAGATTGGTAGCCATCTTCTCTCCCTCACAGTCTTTACTTCCCGGATTAATCCGGTACTCATTTAAGGCTGGGTCGACCCGGGAGCCGTTGCGATGTGAAAAACATTTCCGCCTCGACTGGTGAATGAACCCAGGACCATTCATATGCGAAGCCATTGTGCTAACCACTGCACTACGTGGCTCCTGTAGCTATGCATTGAAACTATGCAGACTATTGAAGCTATGCAGACTATTGAAGCTATGCAGACATATGGACTGTGTGATCATAAGTGAACAACACTGCTACTACCAAATGGTTGCCAGCTTTTATGTGATTGGATATCTGAATATGAAAGACTGAAACTTGCCTTCTACATAAACAGACACCCCTCTGAGTAGGATACTCTGGCTCAACGCATTGCATAATGCTAGAGTTGGAGTCTTCCTGATATTAAAGAAAGCTCTATAGAAACCTACTGATTGCTCATAGGAAACAAAAGCTTCATTGCTTGTAATTAGTAAATAATAAGAAATAATCTTATTCCACTTCTGTAAAGAGAAACACTTTGTTTTTTTTTATATTCCAACTATTGCTAAGGCACAAGATATGTTGAATCGACTTTGTCATCTTTCAGAACAAATTGACCTTCAAGTCAACAAGATTAAGATCATGATTTATACCAGCTGTAATTTTAAAATCATCCTTAATGGAGAAATAATCAAAACAGTTCATAGCTTTTCCTATTTAGACAGTAACATAACACATATTGGAGATTTCTGTCTGAATTGCGTTGGCATCACGTGCATTCAACCACCTAACAAAAATCTGCAAATCAAAAACAATAAGCAGACATACCAAACTATGACTGTTGAACTATAATGTCATATCCTTATGGTTGCAAAAGTTGGAAAATGACAAAGGCACTGGAGAAGAAATTGAACTCATTTTAAAATAAATTTCTTGGAAGACTCTTAAATATTGGTTGGGAAGAATTCAAGTCAAACAGGCAAGTAAGAGAAGACACCATAGAGCAATATGTTTCTACCACAATAATAAGAAAACAATGGACTTATATCAGACATGTACTTAGAATGAATGAAAACAGACTGCCACTACAAGAATTAAAATGGGTACCAAAACGAAACAGAAAAAGACCAAGAGAGACTCTTTGCTGAACAACCATCAAAGATAGTATGACCATGGGTATCAACAATATGCAAGAGTTACACAGAGTAACATCACATCGTTTGAACTAGAGTTCTAGTTTCTACCCATGCACCGTATTCGACATTGAAGAAACAAATGTAAATCTATCTTATCTATGTTGGAAATTAACATTTACAAGAAATTTCTTAAATGTAAATCTATCTTATCTATGTTGGAAATTAACATTTAAAAGAAATTTCTTAAATGTAAATCTATCTTATCTATGTTGGAAATTAACATTTAAAAGAAATTTCTTAAATGTAAATCTATCTTATCTATAAGAAATGATCCACTCTGAGTAGGAGATTACTTCTAAAAATCTTCAGGGTATCAAATAAAGCTCTAGAGGTACTTCCCATTTGATACATAAGCTCTGTCTATCTATCTATGTAACTTTACAGAACATTGTCCTCACTGCCACTTTGTAAGCTTCTCAGTTCTCCGCTAACTGCCCAGCCTTTTTCTAGTGTCATCTTCTTCTTCTTCTGCGATCAGTTTCCTATGCTCATAAGTCTATACAGGAAGGTGGGCCGCCTCCATGAATTCAGTCGTCAGCAGGAGGTCCTCACGGTTGCCCCACAGCTTCACCTTCAGATCTGTCTCTTGAGGCCATATTTTGGTTCTCACGTCATCAAAGAGTGGGCATGTCTGCAGAATATGTTCTGGAGTCTGGGGACCCTTTTGACATGGGCATTGGTCTAGTGTCATCATTAGTAGGTCTTCGATATCATGTGTTGGTCATAGTCTTTGTCTGCCTCTTGTTTTTTTTTTCCTGGAAATTTTCACGAGTTCTATTCCTCATAATTTTCAGGGATTAAAATAACAAAAACAAATACATCGCAATCCCTCTTTAGCACATTCATTAATAAAACAATTCCCAATATAACAAGAATATCAAAAATCCCTAATTATGTTTATTTCTTTTTTTATTTATACCGCCGAAGATGGATGTGTTGGGCCATTGGCGCAAATAAAACAGCAACACAACGCATTTCCATTCTCAGGACTACATTCTTGTAGGATCAGTGTCCTGTTACAAGAGAAATTCAGCAGGAGTTTGAGAACGAACGCTGAAGAAGAAGAAGAATATTTTTTGTACTATATCTAGCAGATTTCTGTTATTAGATACATATTGTTCAGCAGAAGACGGATGTGTCGGGCCATTGGTGCAAATAAAATGGTGACACAACACATTTCCATTCTCTGGAATACATCCTGCTGGAAATCTAGTAGAACCGTGATCCTGCTGTAAGGGAGATCCAGCGGGAGTTTGAGAATGAACGCTGAAGAAGAAGATACATATTTTGTCTGTCCTGACGACAATTTTTTTTTTACTGTACATTTAAATAAAAGTTGCACACCTGCAGAACAGATAATTTTATAGACAAATGGTTTTCCCAGGCAACTGTGTGGCAAGCCAGACTCAAAGGATGACGAAGAGGATAATGAAACGGAAGAAAAGAAGCCAAGATCTAAAATGAACACAAAACTGCTTAGCTTTACCACATTTTACTACTTGGTATGTACGCAAGCACCACTAGTAATTTTATATTAGTCATCATTAAAAACACATCAAAAGATATTTTTTCATGCTGAAACCTTTGAACCCTGGCCAACTGGCCCTTAAACACCCCTTCTTCTAGGTGCCTGAGAAAAAAATGCACAAATAGAACACCTCAACAGTTCTTAGTTATTTCAAAACAAATAATTCCCCTACATAATATTATGTTCTGTTATATAATATTGCCTGACCTTATGCTGTCCAGTGTTTTGTTTTATGTGCCAGGCCTGCCAGAATGTAAATCCTTCCTGTAGGCACAGATAAGTGCTGCAATAACTGCACCACAAGTTTGTCTTTATTTTGTTTACCCATTGATGAACTAATATTACTACAGCCGTCATAATTTATAGACCTATTTAAATCTAATTCATTATCCTCTGAATCCTCAAACTTAACAATTTTTGCAGTTATTATTTAACAAACAAAAAATTATGATATTCATCATACCGTTTGGGTTTAAAATACGAACGTAACTATCAACATGTGGATGCCATTTTGTGAAACTGCAATCTCACATTGCAATGCATACATCGTGACGTCGGTAAAATGAATAAATTAATTAATTAATAATAGTTAATTAGAGGTGAGGAAGAGAGTTCTGCAGTGCTACATAACTACTATAATAACATATGGATGCAAGTTTTGGACAGTAAACAAACAAGAAAGTGAAAAATTAGAGGCGATAGAGATGTGGTTCTACAGAAGAATGCTGAGAATACCATGGATTCCCTGGAAAACTAATGTGGAGGTGTTGAAAGAGTCAAATGCGAAATGAAGCTTAATCAATAATATAAGAAAAAGACAATCTTCATTTTTTGGCTAAGTTTTGAGACAAGGAGGTTTGGAGAACATAGTCACAACAGACAAGATTGACGGCAACAGAGACAGAGGGTGACAACATGAGAAAATATTAGTTTAACAACCTGGCACAGCAGAGAAACAA
This sequence comes from Meghimatium bilineatum, assembly GCA_034231615.1. Classification (NCBI taxonomy): domain Eukaryota; kingdom Metazoa; phylum Mollusca; class Gastropoda; order Stylommatophora; family Philomycidae; genus Meghimatium; species Meghimatium bilineatum. The sequence continues at coordinate 19,022,869 of CM067310.1, forward strand.
CAATGATCTTGTTACAAAATTGTCATAATACTGGAGATAGAGAGCTGTGAAGAGACATGATCACCTACGCCAGCTGGCATGCCACCTAATAAATGAATATGAGGTACTGTTGTCTGAAATCTAAATACTGAAAAATCTGTATCGCAGGGCAGCAATATTTATTGGGAATCCAAGAATTATGGGATATTGGATTCTAAGAGTTATAATATTTATATTTGTTTGCATTCGCTCTCAATTAAATATCACACAATTTGTGTTGTATTTCCACCAGGGAGTGTGAAGTACATTGTGCTGCCATTCAATTTGAACCATGTAGACCTAGCACACCCGATTTCAGCATACCTTAAAATATATATCTATTTTCAAATGATATTTAACCCAAAATGTTGCTTGTATGTTGCCGGGATCAAAAGGAGAGCAAAGAGTAGCAATACTGTTGCCTGTCATGAATGTTGTATGATTCAACTAAGGTGGTTCTTGGTGGTGGAGTTGGCTGTTCCATCTCATAGTCAAAGTTATCTGGATCCATGCTGAAGTCGGATATATCAGACCGGAAGTTGCAGATATCACAGTTAAGCTGTAAACCATGACACAATGTATTCCGTTCTCTGCGCTGGAATTTGCAAGAGTTTAGGAATTATAAATAAGTCAGTCTATTTGATATATAAATCAGTGTATTTGAATATGTAGAGGTTAAAGCGTTGGTCTCCCACTATCGAGGTCTAGAGTTAGATCCCCGGTAAGGACTGGGTTGTTTACTGTCTGGGGGTAAATTTAAAAACTCACCTGTATTATGTACATGCTGTACATGGCGTGGTGACAGCAAGAGGAGGATATGGCCTTTATCACACAGCTACAAAATCCCTCCCTGCAACTCCTTAACTTTATCACACAGCTACAAAATCCCTCCCTGCAACTCCTTAACTTTATCACACAGCTACAAAATCCCTCCCTGCAACTCCTTAACTTTATCACACAGCTACAAAATCCCTCCCTGCAACTCCTTAACTTTATCACACAGCTACAAAATCCCTCCCTGCAACTCCTTAACTTTATCACACAGCTACAAAATCCCTCCCTGCAACTCCTTAACTTTATCACACAGCTACAAAATCCCTCCCTGCAACTCCTTAACTTTATCACACAGCTACAAAATCCCTCCCTGTAACTCCTTAACTTTATCACACAGCTACAAAATCTCTCCCTTCTGCAACTCCTTAACTTTATCACACAGCTACAAAATCCCTCCCTGCAACTCCTTAACTTTATCACACAGCTACAAAATCCCTCCCTGTAACTCCTTAACTTTATCACACAGCTACAAAATCCCTCCCTGCAACTCCTTAAAGGGAAACATGCAGTATTTGGCAGTTTAAAAAAAATATATGTTAATTCAGCGTATTTTAATATATATTAATTAATTAAGCATATTTGAATATATATTAATTCATCGTATTTGAATATATGTTAATTCAGTGTATTTGAATATAGGCCTATGTTAATTCATCGTATTTGAATATATGTTAATTCAGCGTATTTGAATATATGTTAATTCATCGTATTTGAATATATGTTAATTCACTGTATTTGAATATATGTTACTTCAGTGTATTTGAATATATGTTAATTCATCGTATTTGAATATATGTTAATTCAGTGTATTTGAATATATGTTAATTCAGTGTATTTGAATATATGTTAATTCAGTGTATTTGAATATATGTTAATTCAGTGTATTTGAATATATGTTAATTCAGTGTATTTGAATATATGTTAATTCATCGTATTTGAATATATGTTAATTCAGTGTATTTGAATATATGTTAATTCAGTGTATTTGAATATATGTTAATTCATCGTATTTGAATATATGTTAATTCAGTGTATTTTAATATATATTAATTAATTAAGCATATTTGAATATATATTAATTCATCGTATTTGAATATATGTTAATTCAGTGTATTTGAATATAGGCCTATGTTAATTCACTGTATTTGAATATATGTTAATTCATCGTATTTGAATATATGTTAATTCAGTGTATTTGAATATATGTTAATTCAGTGTATTTGAATATATGTTAATTCACTGTATTTGAATATATGTTAATTCAGTGTATTTGAATATATGTTAATTCAGTGTATTTGAATATATGTTAATTCAGTGTAACTGATGTGAATATATCATTATATATTTCAGATATTTGTAGGAATGTCAGCTGCAGGAACACTGTTCCATAGTTATTTCTTTGCTTTCCATCTCCTGAACATTGTCAACAATAACCAACTTCTTGGTGGAGTCATCAAGGCTGTCACACAAAATGGTTTGGAATGAATTTCTCAGTGTTTATTTCTTATGTTACATGTAGTTCATTTTGTAGTTATTGTTTCAATCCCCAGGAATTACAAGTGGTTAGCTCTTACTTCCTATGTGCAATTTGGTGGTGTCTCCAGGGCTTTTTTTTTGTTCCCAAAAGACTCCAGCTTTTAGCAGTGTGCAATGTGGTGTGCAATGCTTTGAGAAGTCATGTAAGAGGGAGGTAATTTCTAGGGGTTTTGTAGCTTTTCTACCTTTCTGCTACATTCTGTTTCTGTTACATGCAGAAGTTAGAGCCATGGGCTTCATCTCCCCTGCCAAGCATCCCTTTCATGTCAGAGGCTTCCATAGCAACCCAGCTCTGGACCATGGTCACTGGCATGGTTATGGCAGGTTGGTTAGTTGGTTGGCTGGTTGGTTTGTTGGTTGGTTGGTTAGTTTTAGGGCTGACAGTTATGCATTCAATGCTTCACAAGGGAGCTCTATAATTATGTGTACATGCTAACATATTTGTCTGATTATGGACTCTACCAGAAAATTATGTCCTGTGTAGAGTTATTTTTCACCATGCCTCATGTGCTATCTGTTCATAGCCAGTACATCATTGGCAGCTAGGATGATAGTCAGCGGTGATGTTCATTTGGTTCTCCCCCAGCACGATTTGCATTGCTGTGTTTTCTCAATGTTACACCACAAAGGAAAAATAATTGTCCAGATGAAATCTTGTGGTGCTTCCGCAAGAGGAAAACCTCACTGTATTGATATATTATTTACTAGGAGTTTACTGTTGACTAATGGTTGGTTTGATACGTCAGTAGTGAAACACTTCGCATGTGGGAGGTCATTTTTATATGTGGCATGCTGATTTCCTTGATTTACCTTGATTTTTCAGTGTATTATTGTACTGCACTATGTAGTTCATTTTGATAAATATAGATACATTAAATTTCTAGAGGCCTATAATTTATCACTGTTCTACTGATTGTACAAGATTTTTTTCCATGTATCAAAATTGGTTCTATATAAATTCTAAGAGCTCTCTTTCTCATTTCAAAGTATAAAGATATATTACCGGTACATACAATTTTGGGGTAATAAAAAAATATTACTAACAACTTTTGGGTAAAAAAATATTACTTACAATTTGTGGGTACAAAAAGATATTACGGGTACATTCAATTTTTGGGTAAAAAAATATTGCATACAATTTTTGGGTAAAAAAATATTACAATTTTTGGGTATAAATACAGAATGACCCTTCTGGAAGTTCACATATGTTTTGTGTATGTACTAAATAAGACGCATGGCTGAGAGGTTAGAGCGTTGGTCTCACACTAATGAGGTCTAGTGTTCGATTTCCGGTAAGGACTGGGTTTTTTCTGTCGGAGCATAAATTAAAAAATCTCACCCTGTACACAACGTGGCGATAACAAGAGCATGTGGCCTTTATCACACAGCTACTAAATCCCTCTCTGCAACTCCTTAACGGGAAACAAGTAGTATTTGTCAGTTTTTGACTAAATAATGTACTTTACAGTGGCTTTATGTCAAGATGCTACTGCAATCACTATCATTAGGTGAAAAAATCAATAGGAAGTTTACCTACCATATTTGGCAGGGAGCATAGAAAAATACAAAAATTAGCATTGCAGATGAAGATACACGTATGTTTAGCTTGTGTATTCACCACTTTATTATGCAGCTCAGAAACATGGACATCATATTTCAGAGATAAAAAGATGACTCTATATATGTCACCTTCGCTGTGTTAGCAACATAACAAACATCAAATGGCAGGACAAAATCACAAACACAGAGGTACTGCAGGTGAGGAAAAATTTATCAATTATGGAAGCACTCTGCAGTAGATGATGAAGATGGGTGTGTCATGTGAGAAGAATGAAGAGCAATCGTATTCCACAGCAAATATTGTTTGGCGAACTTTCGGAATAGAAAAGATTTTAGAGCCAGACCCACTTCTGAGATATATAGACATATGCAAGGTCTCAATGAAAGACTTTTCTATTGACCACAAATTCTGGGAAATTGTGGCAGGGGACCGTGGTGCATTGAGGTCGGCATTGCACAAATGTGCGAAAACTTTTGAAACATTTCATTTTTAAGAGACAGACTAGAACACAAGCGACATACACATAAAAACATAAAACAAAGTAAAATACAACAGTAACATCTGTGACTAATTATTCTACATTTAACATTACCTAAACATATGAACCTGCTAATTATCAGTCTAAAAGACGAAAAATGCCACATACAAATAAAGTAGGTTACATGTACTAAGTGAAGTAATAGTGTTTGAAGACGGTATAATCATCATCATGTGTTCCTTTTTCTGTTTCAGGCATATCCTTGTTGTGGGTCGCTGTCCTAGGACTGGTAGTAATCTACATCTATGCGTTGATTGGTTTTGCCTTGTTCAGAGCCAGCTTTAACATCAACAGCAACCTGTACTGCTCTACTTTATGGGAGTGTGCAGTGACAGTCGTACGGTATGGCCTTGTTGGAGATATGTTTGATGTAGGTATCTCAAATGAACCTTCTCATAAATTATTGTTATGATGAGGTTGGTAATTGCAGCAAAACTTATTTTTATAAATACCTTGCTCGAAACTTGGTATACTGTATCCATCTATGTTTTAGATCTTTGGTATCCTGTGCCCATCAATGTCTTAGGTCCTTGGTATACTGTGTCCATCAATGTCTTAGGTCCTTGGTATACTGTGTCCATCAATGTCTTAGGTCCTTGGTATACTGTGTCCATCAATGTCTTAGGTCCTTGGTATCCTGTGCCCATCAATGTCTTAGGTCCTTGGTATACTGTATCCATCAATGTCTTAGGTCCTTGGTATACTGTGTCCATCAATGTCTTAGGTCCTTGGTATACTGTATCCATCTATGTTTTAGATCTTTGGTATCCTGTGCCCATCAATGTCTTAGGTCCTTGGTATACTGTGTCCATCAATGTCTTAGGTCCTTGGTATACTGTGTCCATCAATGTCTTAGGTCCTTGGTATACTGTGTCCATCAATGTCTTAGGTCCTTGGTATACTGTGTCCATCAATGTCTTAGGTCCTTGGTATACTGTGTCCATCAATGTCTTAGGTCCTTGGTATACTGTGTCCATCAATGTCTTAGGTCCTTGGTATACTGTGTCCATCAATGTCTTAGGTCCTTGGTATACTGTATCCATCAATGTCTAATATTGCCTCTTGTTCTCTTTCCTGGAACCTTTTCTCTGGAATCTTCTTTCCAGGACGAAAGTGGAAGACCAAGAGAGACTAACCAGAACAACCATCAAAGAGTTTATGACTGGATTTCAACAACTTGCAAGAATTACACACAGCAGCATCACATTGCCCTAACTGGAGTGCACTGATTTCTATCTTACATGCCGTAATCTGTGCTGAAGGAACGTAGATTATGAATATATTTGTTATCTCAGCTGAACAGTTTCACATAGCCAATGTTTGCAATTTTCCATAGTCTATTTAATTTTAAATTTATTAATGTGAGCTATTCTTTCGATGTTTTGTCATCCAATCCTCTATTTACAGGAAATCAAACCTGAGGACTCAACATTCAACAGTTTTTGGCCGTTAGTTATCTACCATGTGTCTTTCTTCATCTTCATCACAACCATTGGCCTGAACATCATCTTTGGTATTATTGTTGACACATTCTCTGAACTCAGGGACCTCAAGGTGAGTGTCTTTCATCATTACAACCATTGTCCTGAACGTTATCTTTGGTATTATTGTTCACACATTCTCAGAAATTAGGGATATCAAGGTGAGTATTTTTCTTCTTCTTCTATGTTCGTTTTAAAAATCCTGCAGATTAGCAGGATGTGGTCTAGAGAATGAAATGTATTGTATCAGGGTTTACAGCTTGGCTGTGATATATGTGACTTTCGTCCTAACACATCTGACCATTATGACTTTTATATTATATTGACCAATGGGTTGGGACTGAAAACGCCCCGTTTAAACCTCCTTATACACATCTGAACACATGCATGGCAGGTCATAATTTTGCTAATATTTGTTCCTCTTATTGGTACTGGCAACACCTGTCTCAATTCTCATTACTCTGATTGCCAGCATGTCAAGATGAGTTGTTGTTTGTTTGTTTGAGAACCCCCAGGAATTTGAGTGATTAGCTCTTACTTCCTATGTGCAGTGTGGTGGTTTTTCTGAGCTTTATTTCATACACAGGAGACAACAACTTTTGACTTAGTGCAATGCCTATTGAAGGAGCCTTCTACTCAGTGGGGATCTAGAATTGTATAGATGACATGCTACAAAGCTTCCATAAGAGAGTCTCAATATAACGGCATGGCAACTACTAAGGTTTTCTGTTGCATGGGTGGTTTGTCTAGTGGGACATTGGTGAGACCCACAGACACAACCGCATGCATTATCAAGATGAGTAAATTGAAAGTAAATATCATCCACTCATTCCAGCCACCGACCATTCACAACATGACCATTCACATGACCATTCACAACATGAACTGTGCCACAATAATACAGTATCTCAATAAATGGAGTCTCCTAGTGACACATTCTAGAGCTCATTAATGGCCTCAGCCTTCATTCTTAACCTGGAAGTTGTCCTACATTTCCAATTGCATTTAGTGATGTCTCTAACAAGCGCGAGCAAAACTGTGGCCACATTTCTAGCACAGACTGACAGATCCATCTGTGAACAGAATGGCGCTATCCACTGCATTACTAAATATAAATTAATGAAATCTTATTATATGCAAACTAAAACACATTTTTCATGAGTTCATATAACTAGAAAATAAAGAAATTGGTTCAGGATGTAGCCATCAACCCAACATTTTTTGGCTGCAGTAATTTTTTTCTAAGCAGCATTAATACATTTAGTAGTTTGCCATTGCTTTCTGAACAGTTCAGATACACAATTTGCTGCATAATGTCCTGCTGTGGTATTCGAACATTGACCATCACTGACATGCTCTATACCACGTCATCACAGATCTGAACATATAACTGAACAAGTTAAAACCGTTTCAGTGTATGGTTGAAGTAAGTCAACTTCCATGCCTACCCAATAGACTTGTGGTGGATAAAGAGTTAATTGAAAGGGCTGCTGTTATATTTTCCCAATTTTTATACTCTCTGTTCTGCTGAAGATAGATGCATCAGGTCATTGGTGCAAATTAAACGACGACACAATGAATTTCCATTCTCTGGACTACATCTTGCTGGAAATCTAGTAGGACCATTGTGCTGCCACAAACCACGTCCAGATGACAAAAAAAATGGTTGTAATCTCTCGCTTGACACAACCATTTCTCCAGTCGACTCAGCTGTAAATGTATACCTGACGAATGAGTTAAGGGTGGTAACGATAGCAAGGAAGGGAACTGGCCACCCCACTTTATAAATGCTGCAGCTTAGTACATGAAGAGTTATCTTCATCCCAGATGGCAGGTTGCTGCCATGGGACCTACCTATACCTGCTACAAGAGATCAACAGGAGTTTGAGAACGAACGCTGAAGAAATTCTCTGTGAAGACTTCTTGTTCTTCTTTCGTTCACTTGAAACCTGTCTATATCTGTAATTCTGTCTCCTTAATAAAACTCACTGTCTTTTGTAGTTCATACAGTGTCCCATAGAGTTTTGATTCCAGTGTTGTTTCCTCTGGCCAATATGTCTGCCTCAGCGTTTCATGCTCAGCGTTTCTGTGAAGACTAATTATAACACTGTGAAAATCTGCCATTGCTTCATCATTTGAAGGAAATTCTCATTTCGGTGAAAGAACTATGACAGACAACTGACATTACAGATAACAATGAAATATAGGATGAAAATGTAAAATATGATCAAAAGTATTTTTTTTTAAATTGGTAGCGTATCCTATTCAGGGCATAGCCATTAACCCAACATTTTTTGGCTGTAGTGATTTTCTAGGCAATATAAATACGTACGGTAGTTTGCCATTGCTTTCCAAAAGGCCTGGATGCATAATTGCTAAATGCCTGTTGCAGGGATCGAATTTAGTACCTTGGCCATCACAGACGAGGTCTGTACCACTTCGCCACAGAGTCAGATAAAAAATTATAGGTAGGGGAATATACAGTCTGTCAGAGTGCACCACCAAGGCAAAAGACAGGATGTTTGGAGGCATGTTACAGACAACCTTCTTTGTGGAGATTACATGTGATGCTATTTTGAATTACAGCATATAAATAAAACGTGATAAAAATTAAAGAACAGACAACATTAAATATAGGATAAAGAATGGAAAATGTGATAAAAAGGAAAGTTAGGATAAAAAGAAAATATAGGATGAAATGAAAGGATAACAATAAAAAATAGGATAATGACATAAATGAAATATAGGATAAAAATGAAACAGGATAAAATGAAAGATAAGATCAAAATGAAAGATGTACTGAAACTAAATACTAATAAAAGGATTTATGATGTTATATTTTTCAGTGGAGAGCAGAGTCAGACATGAAGGACACCTGCTTCATTTGTAGTAGGAACAGTTATGACTTTGAGCACCATGGGAGAGTAAGTATGCACAAATACAGTCACACACTGTCTGTGAGTATGTTGGGCCTGAGAGCACATGTCAGAGGGTGAAGCTTTCTATTGAAAAAACATGTAGGCCTATATGAATACACAACATTTTACAAAATTGAAATTTATATAACAGTTTGTGAACTGTTCTCGATCTTATATCATAACTATCTACTGAGAAATTATTAGAATATGTACTGTACGTTAGTCAAATAGAAATTATTAGAATATGTACTGTACGTTAGTCACATAGAAATTATTAGAATATGTACTGTACGTTAGTCACATAGAAATTATTAGAATATGTACTGTACGTTAGTCAAATGGAAATTATTAGAATATGTACTGTACGTTAGTCAAATAGAAATTATTAGAATATGTACTGTACGTTAGTCAAATAGAAATTATTAACTTTAAATATGATTAAAGTGCTATGTGTTGTATTTCAATTTCTTTTTCTTCAGCATTCATTCTCAAACTCCCGCTGGATCTCCTTTGTAGACCATGGTCCTACTAGATTTCCAGCGGGATGTAGGCCAGAGAATGGAAATGCGTTGTGTTGCCGTTTTATTTGCGCCAATGGCCCAACACATCAGTCTTCGGCGGTTCATAACATTCAAGCAAATAAAACACTAAAAAAACTAAATATTAATCATAAAACATGGAGATGTTACTTACCTACCATGCCGATTTGGTCTGTTATATTAGGCCTAGAGGTATTTCAATTGGACACAATCCTAAGATGTGGTCTGTTATATTAGGCCTAGAGGTATTTCAATTGGACACAATCCTAAGATTTGGTCTGTTATATTAGGCCTAGAGGTATTTCAATTGGACACAATCCTAATTAATCCAATGTGCTATTCCCATATGAAAGCGACAAAATGTCTGGCTCTATTCTCCGAAAGTAACGTGTTATTATTATTGTCTGAAAAAAACTGTAACTCCCAAGAAATCATCATCAGAACAGAATCCATCAACATTGCATGAAATATGGCGTCAAAAAACATAATTTATTCCATCGAACTGACATTCAAATATTAAGCATAGCTTCTCATTTTTACAACATACTCTTTCTTTCTTCTTCTCGAACCCAAGGAATAGCAAGCGATTAGCTCTTACTTCCTATGTGCAATGGGGGAGGTTTCTCTAAGCTTTCGTTCATACCCAGGAGACTTCATCTTTCAGCTTAGTGCAATGCCTATTGAAGGAGCCTTCTACTCAGAGGAGGAGAGGGGGTATAACGACCCTTTAAAAGAATGAACGGGGGGGGGGTGATGTATTCCTAGCTTCAGGTGAACCTAGCTTTGTGAAAAGAATGAACGGGGGAGGGGTGATGTATTTCTAGCTTCAGGTGAACCTAGCTTTGTGTAATTCCATACCGATTAATCGGGGCATAGCAACGGAGGTATCAGTACACCACCAGGCTCTTAGTGATGTTTAGTCATTGGCGTATCCAGCAGGGCCCTAAATGTTAAAGAAAAGTGTAATTACTTTAGTTATATATGTAGACTATTATAGCAAATGCTCGTTATTGTTAAATCTGTAACAAAATTTAAAAATATCACAGAGAAAATAAATTTCACTTACAGAGAATCTGCCATAATAAGAGGTCTAACTATTATAGAATCTAGGTTGAGAACCACTTGCTCTGTCTAACTATTATAGAATCTAGGTTCTAGAACCGCTGTTCTAGAGTAAACTGTGTTATATATGCATCCATAAATAAACAAAACACAGGTTATCAAGAACCACTTTTGGTAGTAGTGAAATGATGTAAACGTGTTTTGTTTAGATATGTATCGAGGCAAAACTCACTTTTTAAAACTATTTTGCAAGGAACAGTCAAGAATGAAAGGAGAAAAGGTGTACATAGAAAATCATAGATTGACAACACTTTGATCAAAGATAATAGAAATGCTTTGGGAATGAATTTTTTTTATACTTGCCAGAATGGCTGAAAGCAGAGGTGTTGGGGGGGGGTGTTTGTTTGGATGCTTCCCGTGTGGCACCCTTACACCCCTAATGGGTTCTGAGTCTGTTCTTGTATTATTATTATTTTGAGAATTGTACGCTATAGTTCAATATGTTTTATTTCATCTTTAAATTTCCTGACAGGGTTTTGATTACCATGTCAAGCAGGAACACAACATGTGGGCTTATGTTTACTTTGTTCTTCATTTGGATGATATCAAGTCTAGCGACTACACAGCTCTGGAGCTCTACGTTGCTAACTTGGTGAGATGGTGCATAGGATGTTGGTGATGTTATGTTTATTCACTCTAACTCATTTGTATAGACAAGTTTCTATCATCTATATTCTATATCCTTGTTCAGGTGCACAGTAACAAAATAATAACAGACAATGTAAAGTTCTGGTTTATGTGGGTTTCCGTAGAATGCATTGTCATTAGATCTGGCTTACACGGGTTTCCGTAGAATGCATTGTGATTTCATGTTGGGAGAAAACAATGTACTTTTTATTTGATTGAGTCATTGTATGATTGAGTCATGATATTCATCATCATTAAGTGCCGTCTCCGCAACAAAGGTTGGCTGCAACGTATCTCCAACATCTCCTGTCTCTTGTCTTGGTAGTGCACTCTGCTAGACTGTAACCTGTTCCATCGTGTAATGTTACTCTCCCACGTGTATCTCTGCCTACCTCTTGCTCGCTTCCCTTTGACTTTACCCTCAAGTAAGGTCTTCAATAGGGTGTCATGTCTTTTAATGTGTCCAAAATATTTTATTTGCCTGATCTTTATTTCTCTTAGTAGTTCTTTCTTCATATTAAGTGTCTTTAGCACCTCTTTATTTGTTCTCTTTCCATGATGTTCTCCCTATTCTTCTATATACCCACATCACAATTTTGTCTTCTAATTGTTTATTTAGTGTCCATGTTTCTGAGCCATACATTAATATGGAATAGATGTAGCATTTTATAATTCTCATTTTTAACTTGTTTGTAATTTGTTTAGATATTAATAATTTCCTCATGCCATTGAAGGTACTTTTAGCCATTCCTATTCTCCTTTTAACTTCTGTTTCACATCTGCCATGATATTATTGAGTCATTATTTTCTGTGAATTTTCTGCTACACATTATACACATCAGCTAATTCTAATGTTATCCCTTCATCATGAACTGCAGCTGACTGCTAGCAACTGTTTTAACAAATATAAATTAGAGATTACTGAATAATTTTTTTAAATTATTATAAAATGCATTAATTGACATTAATAAACCTGACATTTTGTGTCCTACACAGAAAGAAAACAACATGAGAAATTATTATGTTTTTTGCGCTTTCCTCGCTAATGCATTCTACGGAAACCTGCACAAACCAGAATTGGATGCATTTTATATTATTGGTATTTTTTATTATTGGTATTATTTTGTTCCACATGAACCCCTTTTTATTATCTAGATGTTTATTATTAACTACAAGCTAACAGCTAAAGTGATTACTTCATCATCACCATGTTTTTTTTCTTTTATTTCCAGCTGGAGAAAGAGAATTATGAATTCATTCCACTAAACAGAGCCTTATGTCTGTCTACAGTAGACAATGACTCCACAGATTCTAAAATTGATGAGCTTTTGACTCAAGTGACCAACATTGCCAGGAGACAGAAAGACGAGGTAGACTGAATGTTATCTATTGTCTATTGTATAGTCTTTCCCCAGGTGGTTTGTGATCCACTCTTGCCGTTAAGCATAGGGGTGATTGGAGCTCGAGCTTTCATTCTAAAGCCAGATGTGTGGCTTCGGCTGTGCTATGATGGGGTCTGTTCAGGATGTCTCTGACATTTTCTATCCATCTTTTTCGTGGTCTTCCTCTGGCTTTGTACCCTGATCTCATTTGATTATATGCTTGTACGGGCAACTTTTCGTGATGCATTCTCATAATGTGGCCAAACCTCTTGATCTGTTCTCTCTCTATTGATACATATATCTGCACAATACAATCAATTGTTACAAGATTGTAACAATTGTACAGAACAATATTATATTATATATATTATATATTAAAAATATATTAATAGTAAAATGTAAACTTTAATATACATTTCAGAATTTTATCAGTTATATGAAATATGTTGGCTGATGGTTCTGGTTCTATGTTGGTTCAGTGCTCTTTGTGAAATCTTTGTTAGGTGTTCTCAGCGAGCCACACCAATCCTCATTCCAACATTGGGCTTTCTGGTATTGACTCATGTTATCTTGAATCCCTGTTAGTAGTGTCAATTTTATTATACATTTTGTACAGTTAAGTTGTAATAATTCTACCCAATCCTGGTAGTGGTATTAACTTTAACTAGTGTATGATCTCATCATCATCATGTGCCAATGCCGGCTGGCGTTGGCAATCAGGGCTCTCCACAGCTCTCTATCTCCAGCATTATGTATCAAGATTGTTGTTGTTTTCCTGCGTTGCCAGGTTGTCAAACTGTCTAATATTTTCTCACACTCTCGCCCTCTGTCTCTGTTGCCTGTTGTGACTATGTTCTCCAAACCTGTCTCATGAAGTGGCCAAAAAAATGAAGATTGTCTTTTTCTTATATTATTGATTAAGGTGCGTTTCACATTTGACTCTATCAACATGGTTATGATCTAGAAAAGATATATTTTTAAGCATGTTCTTAGTTATGTTATTTTTACCTTCCTTATTGTTTCTTATTTGATTGGTGTATTTTTTGTTCCAGGAGATTGAGAAGAAACGTAAAATTGAGAAGCTGAAACAACGCAGATGGCAAGAGAAATATAAAGGAGTGGTTTTTGAAAATGGTAATGGTGGATACGATTCAGACAATGATCCGCTGATTCACTCAAATACTGCCAGTATAGATCAGTCAACTTCGGGTATGGCAAGCAGAACAATCAGTGTTGATCAACCTTCTGTGAGACAGTCACCTCCACAAGAAACAAGACGATGGCCTTTGCCGACAGGTGAAAGTGAAGACAGCACTCAGATGTCTCTTCAGAATGCCCTAGCTGTTCAGATCCGACGAGCTTCTTTTAAAGCGCAACAGAAAATGAAAGAGGCAGATGATGATGATTCCCCAAGAAAATCAAGCAGTGGCAGTGACACTAGCAGTGACACCCATCAAGGATCATACAATTTCTTTGATATTGATCCAACTCTTCCTTCGCCGCCTGTGTTAGAACAGCATGACGAAGCATTTGCATCCTTCCTTCCACCAAAATCAGCATCGTCCATGTCTTCATTACCGCCATCTCCTCCACCAGAAATGACTACACTGTCTTCAGCCTCATCCCCAAGTCCCTCACTTACTAGTACAACTAGTCTTCTCCAGAGGAAAGATGATGACAAGAAAGAGTCTGTTTATTACGTAACGAAATTCTAGTCTGTACAGAAACCAGGTATGATCATCATACATTGAACATGTCTATAGATGTTCAGATATACCCTTCAGCAAATCCAGCGGAGTATAATAAAGCTTTCATTACTGTGTGTTTTCCTGTAAAGGAGTGCAGGGAGGCTTTGTATGAGCTGTGGAAATAAAGGCTGCATTGTTATAGCAGATGCTGCAACATGTACAGGAAGGATTGTGATTGTTCCTCCGAAAGAAATAATTCTGTCCCAATTGTGAATTGAACCCTCAAAGGTCTGAGAACTGTGTTCTAACCACATGGCCACTTCCACCACATAATAGAGTATACCAAACTACAACTGTTTAATTCCAATGTAATATGTGTATTTAAGAAGTGTTTGTGAAAGCTGGAAAATACCATAGGTTAAGCATTGTAGAAGAAATAAAATTCATTTAAGAATACATTTATTAGAAACTCTGAAATATCGACTTGGAAAGAATTCAAGTCAAACAAGCAAATAAGAGAAGACATGAAACAGTAATATGTTTCTACAATAATAATAAGAAAACTATGGAAATATCGGACATGTACTTCATCATCATCAGGTGGCATATCCTGAACAGGATGTAGCAGTCTCACAGCCTTTCGAAACTTCTGTCGATCTTGAGCCAGTCGTATAGAAGCCAGCTTGCTTCTATTACTGTCGTATTCAGGTGGTCTTTGATGTCTTGCATCCATCTCTTCTTGGTCTACCTTGTGATCATCTCCCTGGCATCATCCATCTCCATTATGTTCTTCTCTAGGCTGTCATGGCGTTTGATATCGCCAAAATAATTTAGTTTGCTGGATAGAACCATACTGTTTAGCCAGTTATTTTTTTACATTCATTTCTATCAGGATGGCTACATTGGTGATATTTTTTTTTCTGTGGTATTTTGATGATTTTTCTGTAACATTTTGTTTCAAATGCTGCAATTTTATTTTTCACTTTGTTGGTGATTGTCCATGATTCACACCAATATATTACATCTGGGAATATGCAAGAAATGTTAGTTTTGTTGTTTTGCAGCAGCTCAGCCACATGTTTTTCATTTGTATCAGCTTCTTTGACGAGATGAACAACCTCCATCTGTCTTATTCATAACAATCACCATTACTGTTGATAAGGAAACAAAGGTATTCAAAATTAGTGACTCTTTCTAATTCACTGTTTTTGATACTGATTGAGAACTTGCGAGTGGTTTTGTCACTTGTCATAAACTTGGACATGTACTTAGAACGAATGAAAACACACTGTTATTACAAGCATTCTTCTTCTTCAGCATTTGTTCTGAAATTCCAGCCGGATCTCTCTTGTAGCAGGACAATGGTCCTAGATTTCCAGCAGGATGTAGTCCAGAGAATGGAAGTGCATTGTGTCTCCATTTTATTTGTGCCAATTTTATTTGTCTGAGACATCCATCTTCAGTGTAACAAGCATTCAAATGGGTACCATTAAAATATTCAAAGAAGTTGGAGTATGTATGTATATGGTGTATATGTATAGTGGGCTCAAGTGTGTTTGTACGGGCCTACATATATGTAAATTTACCCTATTTGAAATGATGCATATTATATACAGAACATTGCTATTCTACTATTGTTGAATGTTGAGGTAACATTACTACATTAAGTCATATCGCCAGTAGACCTACAACGTGGACAATCAACGTTCAAAGAATGAGCCAGTTTTAATGAGTTTTGTTTGTGACTACTTACCACACAGCCAATAAATTTATCAAAATATTCAAACAAAAATGTTTACAAACATATAATAATAATACCTTTGTGTTTGTCATGCAACAAAATATTCATATGTTTATGTTTATGTCAATGCACTAAATTATATGTTTTTATTTGTTAATGTAACATAATATTCACTGTCATAAAATTGATGCTGTAAATTTGCTATCGTATTTGACAAGGTGTTGCAGGGGGGGGGGCCTGAAAGAGGAGTAAAGAATAGTAATATTGTTACCTTCTATGCATGACATAAGCTAACTGTACTGCTGATCTACAAATCATAAAACAGATTCTCCAAAGTATGTACCAACTTTTTACACAATTAATACAGAGAAAACATAAGTTATGTTCCAACCATCATCATCATCATCAAGTGCCGTCTCCGCAACGAAGGTTGGCTGCAACGTATCTCCAACATCTCCTGTCTCTTGTCTTGGTGGTGCACTCTGCTAGACTGTAACCTGTCCATCGTGTAATGTTACTCTCCCACGTGTATCTCTGCCTACCTCTTGCTCGCTTCCCTTTGACTTTGCCCTCAAGTAAGGTCTTCAATAAGGTGTCATGTCTTTTAATGTGTCAAAGTATTTTATTTGCCTGATCTTTATTTCTCTTAGTAGTTCTTTCTTCATATTAAGTGTCTTTAGCACCTCTTTATTTGTTTTCTTCTTTTCCATAATGTTCTCCCTATTCTTCTATATACCCACATCTCAAAGGCATCAATTTTGTCTTCTAATTGTTTATTTAGTATCCATGTTTCTGAGCCATACATTAATATGGAATAGATGTAGAATTTTATACTTCTCATTTTTAACTTGTTTGTAATTTGTTTAGATATTAATAATTTCCTCATGCCATTGAAGGTACTTTTAGCCATTCCTATGTTCCAACCAACAACTGACAAAAGATAACAAGAACGCTACAAAAAAAAAAATGTTGTGGCAAAGAAAGTAATGAATAGATTCCCATAGCTTGACAGTACACTATCACAAAATGTCACCTTTGATGATAAAGTATACACCAGGATATATATACATGGTTCTTAAAACTAGCATGGTTCGGACATGTATGCAGACACGATTCCTTGTCAAAAACAATACTGCAGGGAACTGTCGAGGGTAGAAGAAGCAGAGGAGGGAAATAAAGGCATGGACAGACAACATCAAGGAATGGACAGGGCAAGATATTTCCATACTCATCCGCATCGCTGAGGATAGAATTCGCTGGAGAACTCTGTGTGTTGAGGCATCCAATGTGGTACCCCTACGACCCTGTAGGGTTATGGGTTTATTGATTGATTGATTTATTGATATACCAGGATCTCCAAAGTAAGAAGCATTTTGCAGACTTATACAAATGTATGGCATAGAAATGGTATTAGCCTTCAAGCTCAGTTGAATTATATATAGACATTCTTCTTCTTTCATTCACTTGAAACATGTCTATATCTGTATATATAGACATCATGTGAGAAGGCTCAATCACATCCACACAAATGATCTTAGAAAGTTGATGAATATGAAATGGTTAGATGAGATTCTGGATACTGCTGTCCTTGAAAGAGCTGGTATCACTAGCTTTGATTGTCTATTGGCTATCCCCACGTGGATGATGGTCAGAATATCCACTTTTGCGGTTAAGTGTAGGGGTGGTTACTGGGCGCTTTAGTTTGTCTATCCAAAGCCATATGTGTCACCTTGGTTTTGTTGAATCTGTATTTGTTCAGTGTTGTTTTGATGTTATCTATCCATCTTGTTCTAGGTTTTCCTCTGGCCTTGTATGCAGATCTTTTCATATTATATGTTCTTGTTGGTGGTTGGTTATGGTTCATTCTCATAAGATGTCCAATCCATTTTATTTGTTGTTTCTCGATATGTTCTGTGCATGGTCTTATACCGATTCTTCTGATTTCATCATTTCTTATTATGACTCGTTTGGTTACTCTTGCAGCTTTTCTCTGGCATTTCATGTCACACGTTGTAAGTTTTCTCTGCTGGGCTGCTATCGGAGCCCATGTCTGGAATTGATAGCGGAGTGTTGGCATAAAAAATACTAGCATTGATATTATTCTTAAAGAGTCACAAATTCTTTGGGCAGGTCATGTAGTATGTATGCCAGATCATAGTCTACCACAAATACTTCCTCCATGGTGAAGTAAAGACGATCATAGTCTACCACAAATTCTTCCTCCATGGTGAAGTAAAGACGATCATAGTCTACCACAAATTCTTCCTCCATGGTGAAGTAAAGACGATCATAGTCTACCACAAATTCTTCCTCCATGGTGAAGTAAAGACGATCATAGTCTACCACAAATACTTCCTCCATGGTGAAGTAAAGACGATCATAGTCTACCACAAATACTTCCTCCATGGTGAAGTAAAGATGATCATAGTCTACCACAAATTCTTCCTCCATGGTGAAGTAAAGACGATCATAGTCTACCACAAATACTTCCTCCATGGTGAAGTAAAGATGATCATAGTCTACCACAAATTCTTCCTCCATGGTGAAGTAAAGACGATCATAGTCTACCACAAATTCTTCCTCCATGGTGAAGTAAAGACGATCATAGTCTACCACAAATACTTCCTCCATGGTGAAGTAAAGACGATCATAGTCTACCACAAATACTTCCTCCATGGTGAAGTAAAGACGATCATAGTCTACCACAAATTCTTCCTCCATGGTGAAGTAAAGACGATCATAGTCTACCACAAATACTTCCTCCATGGTGAAGTAAAGACGATCATAGTCTACCACAAATTCTTCCTCCATGGTGAAGTAAAGACGATCATAGTCTACCACAAATTCTTCCTCCATGGTGAAGTAAAGACGATCATAGTCTACCACAAATTCTTCCTCCATGGTGAAGTAAAGACGATCATAGTCTACCACAAATTCTTCCTCCATGGTGAAGTAAAGACGATCATAGTCTACCACAAATACTTCCTCCATGGTGAAGTAAAGACGATCATAGTCTACCACAAATACTTCCTCCATGGTGAAGTAAAGACGATCATAGTCTACCACAAATACTTCCTCCATGGTGAAGTAAAGACGATCATAGTCTACCACAAATTCTTCCTCCATGGTGAAGTAAAGACGAGCTAATACCTTCAAGGTGGCTGTGAAAGAAATGCTATAGGGACTGATTAAAAATCTCACTGAATGCCCTTTGACATTTTCTTCTTCTTCTTTCGTTGACTTGAACCTGCTAAATAATCATCTAGAAGATGAAAAAGACAATATATTCCAGCAAGTGTATGAGCAGAAAGTTTCAAAGCGGCGTGAGTTCTGTGATAAATTGTTCATGGCCTGGTCAGGCACACTGGTTAGTAACCTCAGAGTTGATTGAGACCATAGAATAATGTGTACAGGAGAACTCTTGAGTTGATTGTGAGCACATGACCTGGTCAGGCACACTGATTAGTAACCTCAGAGTTGATTGAGACCATAGAATAATGTGTACAGGAGAACTCTTGAGTTGATTGTGAGCACATGACCTGGTCAGGCACACTGATTAGTAACTTCAGAGTTGATTACGGATGTTCAATGCCTTGTATAGTAAAACTCCTGAGTTGACTGTAAGCGACATTACCATACATCTAGATATTAGTCGAGGTTCAATATATCACATCATGAATGATGTCTTACAGTACTGTGTCTGCAAGATGAAAGCCACAGCAGTTTAACTTTCAGGTTTGGTGAAAAGGTATAGTAAGACATGCGACCAAGAGAAATTTGTATACATTACTTCAAGCACTTTACAGGCACTTGAGGTATTGATCACATGTAGTTAGACTGAAGTAATGTATACAATTCTCTCTTGGTCGCATGTCTAACAGTAACTACTTGTGATCAACACTTTTCAGGCATTCCAGGTCACACTGGAAGTTATTATTTCAACCATCCTCATCATAATTAGCATATCATCATCATGTGACGTATTCTTTCCAGAACGTGGAAAGCTCCTCAGTCACCATCCCTACGCTTAACGGCAGGCGTGAATATTTTGATCATCATCCACCTGGGGATAGGCAATAGACAACAAAAGTGTTCAAAATAAGCTGGAGACAACTGAGATGTGGGTTTTGAGAATTCTCATGTGATATGTTCTTTCCAGAATGTGGTCTTCCTTATTGATTCTCTAACACTCCGTGATTCTCGGAGTTGACCTGCCGCAGCTAGAGACATGTTTAAGCAATCTGATATATCAATGCACCATCGTCATATTGGGCACCCTCCTCCCCTGTTGCAGTTAACTCTGCCTTCAGCTATTAATCTTTCCATGCTGTTATGTCTCTTTATATAGCCAAAAAAAACACAACTTTCTTGTTAAGGAGCCAGCCCTCTTTAACGTTTATTGATCTTAACACTTCTTGATTTGTCTTTTTAGCTGTCCATGGTATACGTAAAATTAGCATATATATATATATAATTTCTCTTAAGTTAATCTTGTATACATTATCCTTATGTTCCTAAAGTTAACCCCTGTAATCACATGTACATTGTTTGTATGATCCAAAAAAGTTATGATAGAATGCGTATATTTGCCTGCATATTTGTATTCTGTGCTGAATTATTCAGTGTCAAATATATTTCACTGGATTATTATAGTTTACTTTCACATGGTGCGTGTGTGCGGGCGAGTGTGTGTGTGATAGTGTGTGCTCATGTGTGTGTACTTGTTTTGACATGAACTGCAACCAGTTTTACAAGATCAATGAAAACATTAACTGTACTTTTTTTTGGCTGTGCTGATGTTTTATTTAGTATAAATGTGTGCAGTAATTTGTGATTGTTTCTGAATGATCCTGATGCACAATTGCATGCAGCAGGATTTGAACGCAGTACTTTGGTCATCACAGATGCACTCTGTACTTGTCGCCACAGAGCCTGACTATGAAACCTACTGATATTCAAAATATAGTTTAGTTTCACTTTCCTTCTTTCATTACTGCGTGTTTTCCTGTTAAGGAATGCAGGGAGGCTTTTTGGCTGTGGAAGTAAAGGTCGCTTTGACATAGCTGTTGTCTCGACGTGTACAGAAAGAATTTTTTATTACACTTTCGACAATCAAATATCATTGTCCAAACCATGGATTGAACCCAGGAGCTCAGAAATTTGAGGCTGGCGTTCTAACCATACAGCAATGCACTCCACTTCCATTTTTTCAAGCTTGTTAGTTTCATAGTCAATTATTCCGAGTTCTTTTGGTCAATAATCAATATGAGAAATTGAAAGTTATTGCAAACTGATTGATTTCTAAGCATGATCATCAGGTAGTATTTCCTGGTGTAATATCAAATTCTTCAAGTCACATCATCACATGTTCATCCAGTCTTGTTGCACCTCCGAAAGAGTCTTGTGACCCCTTTTAGATAACATTCTCTACTGAAGTTGGATATGTCAGACCTTGGTGCAAACACAACAGTGGCACAGCTTATTTCCATTCTCTGGACTACTGGAAATCTATAGGACTATGGTCTTGTTACAAGAGAACCATCGGGAGTTTGAGAATGAACACTGAAGAAGACGATAGCATTCGTGTAGTAATTTTAATGTCATTCTTGTCCATAATTAATTCCCTTAGTAATCATGCTTTTAAAGTCAGCGTGTCAGCTCTTTCATTGCTTCGGGCTCCCACATGACAAGGAAAATAAATCCACGTTTGGCTCCACAGATTAGAATATACAATTTACTCCACCCACTCATTCTTGAACCACTCATTCTTGAACCACTCATTTTTTCCATCTCTTTAAGCATGGACTAAGAGTTTGTCACTACTATAGCACCAGCAGTTTTTGTGACAAAAATACATTTTCAAGCCTCCATTGCAATGTGAATATCACTATCTCCATCTTTAAACAGGTAAAGGAGGAGATTTTGTCAAGCAATACTGGTCACGTCATGATGCGAGAAGATTTTGTCAAGCAATACTGGTCACGTCATGATGCGAGAAGATTTTGTCAAGCAATACTGGTCACGTCATGATGCGAGAAGATTTTGTCAAGCAATACTGGTCACGTCATGATGCGAGAAAATTTTGTCAAGCAATACTGGTCACGTCATGATGCAAAGAGATTTTGACCAGCATTACTGGTCACGTCATGATGCAAAGAGATTTTGACCAGCATTACTGGTCACTTCATGATGAAAAGAGATTTTGACCAGCATTACTGGTCACGTCATGATGCGAGAAGATTTTGGAATACATTGTAAGTACAGGCTAAATTGAATAAAAGGTGAGATATAATATTGGTCGACGAAGCGAGAACACACTGGATAGTTTTGACAGATGGCACACTAGAGAGTCATCATTGTTAATGGATGCACTGTACTATAGATATGGAAGGGATTGGGAGCTCATGTAGGTAAAGAGGTTGTAACCCCTTCCATCCTTTTGCACCATGGCGTCAAAAAATACGTCCAAATATTCCATACGTCCTAGAAATTTTCTATACGTCCAAGAGAAAACTATGTCAAATGACATATTCTTTCCAGAACGTTGTCTTCGTCGTGGATACTCTGAGCGCCTCTGTCCCGGGCAAGCAGGCCTGCAGAACGTTGTCTTCGTCGTGGATACTCTGAGCGCCTCTGTCCCGGGCAAGCAGGCCTGCAGAACATTGTCTTCTTCGTGAATATTCTGAGCGCCTCTGTCCCGGGATGCATGCCATAAACATGTTCATATATTCTTCGATGTCACTGTTCCATCGTCTTCTTGGTCTTCCTCTTCTTCTCCCCCAGACACTCTGCCTTCTAGAAGCAGCCTTTCGATACCATCATGTCTGTAAGTGTCAAAATACTGTAGCTTCCTTCTTATGATTGTATTTAGAAGCCATCCTTCATTTAATTTCAGTAATTTCAATGTTATTCTTTTTTCTCTGTCCATAATATTTGTAGAATCTTTCTGTAACATTTTATTTCAAATGAATTTGTATTCTGCATATTGCCTTGGTCAAAGTCTCGCATCCGCATGTTGTTACTGGGAAAAGACATGATCTTACAAAGAAATGCCGTAGTATAAGAAAACATTAATCATGTGAAACTAAATAATAATGAACGTTATATTTATAGCCGCTCCGTCCTTTTGCGGATTTGTATCTACGGCACTGGTACCGGGGACATAATGTTCTAGATATCCATGATCGTCTGCTGTACCAGCGTGGCACATAATGTTTTATATATCAATTATCATCTGATATACCAGCGTGGCACATAATGTTTTATATATCAATTATCATCTGATATACCAGCGTGGCACATAATGTTTTATATATCAATTATCATCTGATATACCAGCGTGGCACATAATGTTTTATATATCAATTATCATCTGATATACCAGCGTGGCACATAATGTTTTATATATCAATTATCATCTGATATACCAGCGTGGCACATAATGTTCTAGATATCCATGATCGTCTGCTGTACCAGCGTGGCACATAATGTTTTATATATCAATTATCATCTGATGTACCAGCGTGACACATAATGTTTTATAGGCCCTATATCAATTATCATCTGATGTACCAGCGTGACACATAATGACAATGGCGACTCATGTACGTTAATTAACTTTATTCTTGTTGGCTCTTGTTTCAAAAATGTGTAGACAATAAAATATAGGCTCCCTAAGACTTAGGTTTTACAACCAAAAAAATGTAGTAGATAGGATGAGCCTTCGAGTGTGCGTCAGTGTTACCTGATGCAAGTAGACAACGTGCTCTTAAAGTTGTTTCATCTTAATCCAGGTGTTACGATAGTTCTCGAACTCCAAGATGAATGTTTGACTGACTCTTCTGTGATGCACTGACGCCGAATGTAGACTTTGAAGTTCTGAAGTTTTATAACAACAAATTTTGTGATCAGTTGTACATCAGGATTAGTGAACTGTTTGCAAACTGTTGACCTTAGAACCTCTACCTGTACTCTTGAAACTGCGCACCTGATTCAAGTAGAATTTCTTGTCATTCACGCAGGAAGATTTAACTACCTGTAACTTTCTTGTTCATCCGCATCCTTCTTTAAACATGTCATGTTTGTTGGTCACACACAACGGGACTTTGATCCGTGATTTTCATTGGTCAGTTTCAGTTTACTTACTTTGCGGTTCCTTTTTTAATGAAAAGTCGGGTTAATCAAGGTGAGTGACGCTGGGTGTGTGATCAGCACGCGGGGCATATCTGTATAAAAGCAGTGGTTCATAAATCAAACGTACGATACTAACTAGCGACTCCAATAATTAGTTATAGATATTACAGTAAACTCCATCTAAAGCATATTTTTTATATAACAAATTTACTTAACACTTCGAAATCACCAATTAGGCCTATATATTTTTTTATTGTTTACTGCATAATACGAATTTCTGTTATAACATATCCTACAAGCTCTTAAAGGGGGGGTGGGTTGTGGGTGTTCACCCTCCAGCCAATCACAGCATGAGTTTAGTACTATGAACTTAGCCTAAAGTGAAGTGGGTGAAATTACTCCCGTAGTGATTTTTTGGGGGACAGAGGGCATCAAAGTTCTCAACAAACAGAGGAATTACTGAGGAATTCCGGCGACTGACTTTTTTTAAATAAAGATAAAACCCACACTGTATTGAAAACGTTATAAGGCGTCCTACGTATTTCTTCTGTCTGGACCACATTATTATCAATAAACCCGTAACCCTTCAGGGTCGTTGGGGTACCACATTGGATGCTTCAGCACACAGAGTCCTCCAGCGAATTCTATCCTCAGCGATGCGAATGAGTGTGGAAATATCTTGCCCTGTCCATTTCTTGATGTTGTCTGTCCATGTCTTTATTTTTCCCTCCTCTGCTTCTTCCACCCTCGACAGTTTCCTGCAGTATTGTTTTTGACAAGGAATCGCATCACATTATTATAATGAGATTGGACTTTGCCTTGATTTAACATTATCATTACAATCATGTGTCCACCGATCACGTCTCTGTCATCTGACGTGCGTTCTGTCACATGATTCAATGTTATGAGCATGGACAGACAACATCAAGGAATGGACAGGACAAGATATTGCCACACTCATCCGCATCACTGAGGATATAATTCGCTGGAGGACTCTGTGCTGAAGCATCCAATGTGGTACCTCTACAACCCTGAAGGATAACGGGTTTATTGATTGATTGAATCTGCTCAGACTGATATTTCCTCATACTTATTTATCACCCTAATAGTGCTCCTTTCTTGCCGCATGTCTACTGTGACCAATCGCAGTATAAGACTTATTAACAGAATCTAAACACGCCTTTTGACGCCATGTTTTCGATTATTGCCGTCTTTTTCGTTGGTCACTTTATATACTTTGTGTCCAATGCTCGGATTTATCTATCAGCTAAACAAGCTATAGCTTAGGGCCCCCACTTTCTTGGGGGGGGGGCCACAATTTATTTTAAATGTCACTATCTATATATTCTTATTCTTTAAAGAGCCCCATATCTCAAATAGCTTAAGGCCCCATATCTCAAATAGCTTAAGGCCCCATATCTTAAATAGCTTAGGGCCCTATATCTCACATAGCTTAGGGCCCCCATATCTCAAATAGCTTAAGGCCCCATATCTCAAATAGCTTAGGGCCCCCATATCTCAAATAGCTTAAGGCCCCATATCTCAAATAGCTTAGGGCCCCATATCTCAAATAGCTTAGGGCCCCATATCTCAAATAGCTTAGGGCCCTGTCAAGTCTAAATCCGGCCCTGGGTGAAGGAAGAACGAAGGAAACTTTACTAGAGATGGGTGTGGCGTACATTAAGAAGACCGCGAGATAACATTGTAAGACAGACGTTTTTCTGGATTTCAGAGAAAGAGAAAAACCAAGAAATATCAGAAAGAAATAATAAGATGACTCAAAGATTTCGTACAACATGGAAAGAGCTGGAAGGAATAGTTAAAAATAGAACACTGAAGGAATAGGAGCTGGAAGGAATAGTTAAAAATAGAAAAATGGAAGATATTTTCTGAGAACCTATACTCCGCAGGGAACTGAAACGTGTATAGATATTAAATATATTATCTTTGGCATTCCATTTCTCATGTTTCCTTTCCTCGTGTTGTCATGTGTCATAACTTGCATTCCTTTCTCTCTGCCAATATCCGGCAATCACTTCCTTTGCGGTTTAATTTTTTTTTAAAATACGTTGTTGGAATGACCATGAACGGTGGTCTCACACACGTCCCATATACACTCCTCACACCGTACAAAACATGTGTAAACATTCTCTAGCTGTGTTCAGATGAGTTTTCTTTCAGAGTTTAACTGTCCTGTTTGTAAGTCCTTCTTACGGGTAAGAGCAGGTACCACTGCACTTGAGTTCAAGACTATGTTGTTTAAATGAACTAGATTTATCCTGACGACTTTGCCGTATCTTCTTTAGTATTGATTGTATTGGAAAACTAATACCAACATCCTCCATTTGATTTTCTTCTTCTCCAACGTTAGTTCTCACACTTCTGTTGTTTAGCAAATTGTAGTCTACAGAACGGTATATGTTGTTTTGCTGTTTACGGCTTAGCTGCGATATCAGCGACTTTCGGGCGGACACATCCGACTTCAGCTTGAATATTTGATATTAGCATTAATATTTTTTTTAGAAATATAATTGAAACTATAATTATGTAATTACTGAGACAATATTTCACATTGAAAATTTTCGTAATGAATTATTCAAAGAGTTTTTCGACCAATAATCAATAGGAGAAATTAAAAGTCATTGTCTTTCTGTCTGTCTGTCTGTCTGTCCGTCTGTCTGTCAGTCTGTCTGTCTGTCTATCTTCTTCTTCTTACTCCCATCAACACTGAATGGTAGAAATGGGAGTGACTAGATGTGAGACAATAGCTAATGAACTGGCAGGCGGATAGCTTATGCGAATGCCAATGTCAGAGTGAAGTTACGCCCGTGTGTTGCCGGCGCCCGAAAGGGGAGCAAAGAATAGCAACACTGTTTACCTTCCACGCATGTCGTAAAAGGCGACTAAGAAGGTTATGAGATGGAGTTGGCTGTCCCATCCCATATAGGGTCAGTGACCCAAAGCCATGCTGAAGTCGGATGTGCCCGGCCGAAAGGCGCAGATATCGCAGAAATGCTGTAAACCATGACACAACACATTCCGTTCTCCGGACTACATCCTGCTAATCTGCAGGAGTTTGAGAACGAACGCAGAAGAAGAAGAAGTGAAGTTTGTTCCTGAACAAGAATCAATAAACACAATTGTGTTATTTGTGCCAATCGCCATCGATGTTTGTTGCTCGGTATGTGTTTGTCATTACTCCAGTAATCTAGATACACGAGTAACGTGTGTCCGTGTGCTTCTACTCAATCACAGCTACCTACATGATAACAGAGATGAGACGAGAAAAGGACACTGTATACACTCATAACATGGGGATTTCCAGTGGCAATATACGGTTGCGAAGCATGGACATTAAATAAAACAATAGAAAAGAGAATCGCTGTTTTGAGAAATGAGATCCTACAGAAGAATTTTACGTATACCACGGACAGCTAAAAAAGACAAATCAAGAAGTGTTAAGATAAATAAATGTCGAAGATGGCTGGCTTCTTAACAACATCTTAACTAGAAAGTTATGGGGGTTTTTTGTCATATAAAGAGACATAACAGCATGGAAAGTTAATAGCTGAAGGCAGAGTTAACGGCAACAGGGGAAGAGGGCGTCCAAGACGACGATAGTGCAGTGATATATCAGATTGTTTAAACATGTCTCCAGCTGCGGCAGGTAAACTCGCCTAGAATCGTGGAGTGTTCAGAAAATTCATAAGGAAAACCACGTTTTGGAAAAATATGCTACATGAGATACACCTCCATTCATCCATATCCGTGCATTAGTAGTAAAGAAATACACAATAGATGTAGTAAAACATACCAAGCCCTAGGGCAAATGACACCAATCTTCGGAAACAAAAATATAGATCTAAATACCAAAATAACACTATTCAAAACGATTATTATGCCAACACTGTGCTACCAATGTCAACGACAGCACAAGACAAACGTAAACTTGTGACAGCTGAAATGGCATGCTTGCGCAGAATCCTAGGAATATCACTAAGTGACAGTGAGAAATTAGGACATTTGACAAATAACCCGCACTGCCCCATCTTGGAATATTTTAAGAGCCAAGAGATCAAATGGCTTGCACACATCATCAGACAGCATATCACAGCAATCTATGCTACACAGATACAGCGAAGACATACCTAGAGGTGGACCGCGAAAACGATGGACCACCGAAATAACTACTCTCTCCATACAGTCATGTCTCTTAACTTGACCGAAAAAACCTAGTTTTTTCTTTAATATCGAAACATTCACCACATCCATAAAGAATTTCTTGGCGTATTACTCCAGTAGTTTGCCGTTGCTTTTAGAAGGAACATCCGATTAATTAATTATGTGTAAGAATAGATCTCAGAAATCACGTATACTCGTAAATGGGAGGGTGTCGCTATGTGCATTACTCGTAAATGGGAGGGTGTCGCTATGTGCATTACTCGTAATGGGAGGGTGTCGCTATGTGCATTACTCGTAAATGGGAGGGTGTCGCTATGTGCATTACTCGTAATGGGAGGGTGTCGCTATGTGCATTACTCGTAATGGGAGGGTGTCGCTATATGCATTACTCGTAAATGGGAGGGTGTCGCTATGTGCATTACTCGTAAATGGGAGGGTGTCGCTATGTGCATTACTCGTAATGGGAGGGTGTCGCTATGTGCATTACTCGTAATGGGAGGGTGTCGTTATGTGCATTACTCGTAATGGGGGGGTGTCGCTATGTGCATTACTCGTAATGGGAGGATGTCGTTATGTACATTACTCGTAATGGGAGGGTGTCGCTATGTGCATTACTCGTAATGGGAGGGTGTCGCTATGTGCATTACTCGTAATGGGAGGGTGTCGCTATGTGCATTACTCGTAATGGGAGGGTGTCGCTATGTGCATTACTCGTAATGGGAGGGTGTCGCTATGTGTATTACTCGTAATGGGAGGGTGTCGTTATGTGCATTACTCCTAATGGGAGGGTGTCGCTATGTGCATTACTCGTAATGGGGGGGGTGTCGCTATGTGCATTACTCGTAATGGGAGGGTGTCGCTATGTGCATTACTCCTAATGGGAGGGTGTCGCTATGTGCATTACTCGTAATGGGGGGGGGGGTGTCGCTATGTGCATTACTCGTAATGGGAGGGTGTCGCTATGTGCATTACTCGTGCTAGTGCATGGTCTTGGGTCTTCGAGTACATTTCAAAATCTGGCGCTGTCAACGTGAAGACCAAACCAAACCAGACAAACAAACCAGACTGGCCAAACCAGACACACAAACCAGACAAACAAACCAGACAGACCAAACCCGACAAACAAACCAGACAAAAAAAGAAGACAAACAAACCAGACAAACAAACCAGACAAACAAACCAGACAAACAAACCAGACAAACAAACCAGACAAACAAACCAGACAAACAAACCAGACAGACACCAAATTTTAAAATAATAACTAAGCTACAATAAAAAATCAATGTTAATTAGCTATTGTGGCGAGGGACGCTCATTTTAACCACGGACGTTGGTCCCATATGGTTATATTAGGGCTTTGATACTATGCATAATTACGTCAATAATTAGGGATAGGAGGAAAAAGTGTAACATTTATTGACATGGGGGAAGTTGACACGGGAAACGTCAACAAAGTTTTTTTTTAATACGTTAAATTGTTTGATTATGAGTTTTGTTTTCGTAAAATCGGAATAAGATTGTTATTATTTTTTTACATAATTAAGTGAGGGGGGGGGGGGTCCTGAATTCTGGACAGTGTGTTGACAATTTGGGGGATGGGGGTAGGAGGTCAAACATTGTGGTTAATCTATCTATGTCTCTTATAACTATTACAAATAATGGATATATTCCTGCAACCACGGCCGCCGACATGACTTGAATTATATGATGCAAATTTTTATTAGTCACTTATTCATTCAGTTGTCTAACCCACATTAATTATATGTAAGATGACACGATATGTAAGATGACACGATATGTAAGATGACACGATATGTAAGATGACACGATATGTAAGATGACACGATATGTAAGATGACACTATATGTAAGATGACACGATATGTAAGATGACACTATATGTAAGATGACACGATATGTTAGATGATACGATATGTTATATGACACGATATGTAAGATGACACGATATGTAAGATGACACGATATGTAAGATGACACTATATGTAAGATGACACTATATGTAAGATGACACGATATGTAAGATGACACGATATGTTAGATGACACGATATGTTAGATGACACGATATGTAAGATGACACGATATGTAAGATGACACGATATGTAAGATGACACGATATGTAAGATGACACGATATGTAAGATGAAACGGTATGTTAGACTACACGAACAGACATTACGTAAGTCAGAACTCCGCACAATGATTCATCCTCTAGCTAAAATACGAATTTGTGTTCCAAAAAATATGACAATCGTGTATGGGGCTTCTGATCTAGGGGTCACAAAAGTGCACTTAAAATGGAAGACATATTTAGTAAGATTTTTTTTTTAATGTATCCCCCTTTGAAGAAATCACATATAACATGTTTGTAAAGTCCTGTAAATCAAGTACAGAGTTACCATTAATTGATATAAACATGGGAAATACAATGTTTTAAGACCACATGCATGGAATATCAAAGGGGGACTTTTATTTTTATTTCAAATGTTTGTTTTATGACTAAATCTACGGATACTTTGTCTTCGTCTGATCTTGATTATGTCCCTTTAGAATGACGTTAGCTTTCGTTTGTAGCCTACATCTTGAAAGTTGGACATGCCTGGAGTTTTAATAAGATCATGTCTTACCTGTAGACACTTTGCTCCCATTGTGAAAACCAACGAGTATTTGCTTCATGTGGTGTACATACTCGCATCTGGTCATTTGGACACGGATTTTTTTCATTTTATTAGACGAATCTTGTAGTTTTTGGCAAAGACGAATTGTTTGCAGACGCATTTGAAATAAAAAGAAACATTGAATATGGGTGTCTGCAGGTGGAAGATTTTGTAATATGAAAAATGCCTTTGGAATGCTGTCTAAACTCTGAACGGATGTCCTGTTTTGTCATCGTACTATCCGACAATGCCTATATATATGGCTCTGAGAGCTGTATTCCAGTATGGTCTACCTCAAAATTTTTATACAATCATATTTTTGTTTCAGACAAGTGAATACTTTAACATTTTGTGGAGAAAAAATTCGTGAAATTACTTCTTCGAAGAGTTTTTAATTTGTCATACGGGAAATCCACAATTTTAAATTATTTTTTAAAACTTTACAACTTGTTATAATTCAAACCAAATTTATGATTAATGAAGTGAAAAGGATTAATCGTTTCTTTCACAAAAAACGCGAAAAAATTGTTTCAAAAATATTTGAGAGAAATACCATATTTTTGACTTGAATTATTAGTTGTATTTTTATACTTGAACTAGGAAATAAAATTGAAAGATTTAGTGAATTAAAAGATTCACATTCCGCTTAACAATTCCAGGTTCTTCATCAGGCTCTAATATTTTAAGTTATTCTGGTGAGTACTTAACGGATTCACCTCGAAGACTTTTACTTTTCTACTTCTGTGTGATGTTGTATATTTAGGAAATATTTGAAAATCTGGCTCTGTGACAATTCAAGAAAATAGTCGTGCCGACGGCCAGTTACCACGGAGTGAATAGGTTAATAACAATATACATGAAAGATTATTGAAATTATTTGTGCATGCATACATATTTTCTTTGTGCTCGTGATAAACTCCCGCCAAATCTCTCTTGTAGCATAGTCTTACTAGATTTATTTCTAGAAGCATGTAGTCCTGGCAACAGAATTGCATTGTACCACCGTTTTATTTGTGCCAATGGGCCGTCACATTTGACTTCGGTGTGTATTTTATGTAATTGTGAATACGACACAGACATCCAGATATACAAAGAGACTAACCACGGACGTAACAATAAGGGGTACCTTTCAACATTCATTGCAGGGATTTCTCATAGAATAATTCTCATGTCCTTCTCCATAATAGTCATGCGCGATGACCTCACACAACGTTACTCAACTTTGTTGATGCGAATGATCATTTATCGAACTGTGTACACTTCTATACATGAATAATGTTGGACTGGATGTTTAACTTTTGATAGCAGACGTTCTGTAGTATCATACACGCGTCATCAGTTGTGTAGTAACAGGAACACAAGGCGACCAAAAACAAACCCTCTGTAAATTATCAATATTGGATTGGATGTTTAACTAAAACAAATCGCTCTGTACATGACTAATATTGGACTGGATGTGTAACAGTTGATTGCAAAAGAAGAAGAAACCAATTAATGGAAAACATGGGGAAATTTGAAATGTAAAAAAATGAATGACTCTGCATGGGCATAATGTGAAAATTATTCTAGAGCAGTGTTTCGTAAACATAGGGCTGTGTCATCGTGTTCTTCACCGACCAAGATATGTTGAGAACCACTACTTTAAATTGCACTGGCGATATTATTGGATGTCATTGTGGCGACTATGTAATAGTGGCGACTATGTAGTAGTGGCGAATATGTAGTAGTGGCGACTAAAAATTCAGTAATTGTGGAAAATCAATGCCCTTACCAGATACGATTTTATTGTAATTTGAGAACCGTCGCATTGCACTGATGGCTAGTAACGACTTGGGATATAATATCTTTCTTATACGTATGATCTCAGCCGTGACCGAGCGGCTGTATAGAAGACATGTTCACTGAATGAATTAGGACCCTATTCGTGACGTTGATCATTGTTGAGTTCTGGATTGGACACTATTTATATACTCGGAGTCACATGTCAAAAATATTCAAGACCGACCAATAGGAGGAAAGGAAATAGGCCCCCTAGGTCATGTTTACGTTTTAGTTGAGAGGTCTTTGTTGAAGAACCTAGTGATAGTGCACGTACATTGTAGTAGTCGAGAGAGTGTCTGGTGTATCAGTTCGCGTGTCATACTGTTATGTCTGCAGGATTGCTGAAATTTTATTAAATTTGTTAACACAAATATATTCTGTCTCGTTTAATCTGAATACATTCCAAGCAATTCCACGTCCGGTACGTCCTGTTACTCATAATACTTGAAGTTGGTGGCAAGCTACATGCTTTCATTACTGCCTGTTTTCCGGTTAAGTAGTGTTGGGAGGCCATTTGGCTGTGAAAATAAAAAATGACTTTGCCATAGATATCGCCGCGACGTGTACAGGAAGAATTTTTTTATTGCACTACTCTACCTATGTATCTATCTATGCGTTGTATCCCTCGCTTGCCATGCGGCTTCAGGGATAGAAATAATTATTCTACTGGAAGACAAAAATCTTTGTCCCAACCGTGGATTGAACCCGGGACCTCACAAATAACTGGTGGCAAACAAATAACCGTAACTCTAATACAATTGCTTGGAGGAGCAATGCAATATAAGATATACTTACTAATGTGAGATCTAGCCTTCTTAATGTCGTATTTGGTTATCTCCGTGGTTATATTGATCACAATTTTTATACTCTGTGTAACAGTCAATGAAAATACATGGAATAAACAAATGAGTATTTTTAAACGGATGGATTTTCTATTAGCCACTAAGTCATGTACTGCAGAAGGTCGTGGGAGAAATATACGGACAAAGGAGAATATTTTTTGTAGCCAGAATGGCAATCATCATTTATCTTTCTTGTGTTATATGCTCTTATTGGTATGTGGTTTGGCTTCATTCTCATAAGGTGATCAAACCATTTTAAAATTCATAGATACCGGTAGTTGTAGATATCCCGGTACTTCTAGGGGAAGAACACACCGCTGGAAGTAGATATCCCGGTACTTCTAGGGGAAGAACACACCGCTGGAAGTAGATATCCCGGTACTTCTAGGGGAAGAACACACCGCTGGAAGTAGATATCCCGGTACTTCTAGGGGAAGAACACACCTCTATAAGTAGATATCCCGGTACTTCTAGGGGAAGAACACACCTCTATAAGTAGATATCACGGTACTTCTAGGGGAAGAACACACCGCTATAAGTAGATATCCTGGTACTTCTAGGGGAAGAACACACCGCTGGAAGTAGATATCCCGGTACTTCTAGGGGAAGAACACACCGCTGGAAGTAGATACCCGGTACTTCTAGGGGAAGAACACACCGCTGTAACTAGAAATGCTCGGGTATAAAATAAAACAGTAGAAACCACCCCAGCACAATCACGAAAAGATGCGCACAAAGATACAAACATGACCATATTAAATATAAGATATACTGGTTATTAAGAAATTTAGCAATAAAATATAATAAGAAAATGATTCGCAAAAATTATAATCATAATGACAAATGAAAAGGTACGAATATAGTCAAATGACTCAGTAAGTAGGCTTGATTTCACATTAACCAATAGGTCTAATATTGCAGACGGTTCTGACACAAAATATTGCTCGTATTTGTATCAAAGCAAAAGGTAAAGGTAGGTCATATGTCGTCGGGGATGAAGATAACTCTTCATGTAATAAGCCACAGAAATTATAATGTTAGTTCCCTTCCTCGCTGTTTTTACATCACCTAACTCATGCGTCAGGTACCCAGTTAAAGCCAAAGTTGAGTGGAGGAGGAGTCGTGTCAGGCGAGAAATCACGAACTGGAGTATGATTATTTTCCGGATGTGGTTTCGAATTTGGCGCGCTGTAACCCGGTGATAGTAAGCAAGCTCAATATCATCTAGACTACCACTATCCTCAAAGCAAACAAGCAATATAAACAGACTGATTTATTTATGTGTTAATATTTTATGCATGCCTTTACTTGCAGACAAATACTGCAGAATGTTGTATCAGCATTTAGACAGATCCGCTGCTATTCTTTTTGCCCTTGCCATTTGTTCAAGCATCGTACCAGAGACAAGATCACAAAACAACGCAGGTAAGTCCTGATTAGAACGATTGTAAATAACAATTTTCTAATGATCTTCTTCTTCTTCTTCTTCAGCGTTCATTCTCAAATGCACACTGGATATCTCTTGTAACAGGACAATGGTCCTACAAGATTTCCAGTTGGATGTAGTCCAGAGAATGGAAATGCGTTGTGTTGCCGTTTTATTTGCGCCAATGGCCCAACACAACCGTCTTCGGTGGGTTTCTAATGATCAATGGTGATCAATAGTAATATTTGTTTGAAAGCTAGCAGATGTGATTTGAGTGGTTGGTTGGTTGGTTGGCTGGCTGGTTGGCTGACTGGTTGGTTGGGTTGTTGGTTGATTGGGTGGTTGTTTGGGTAGTCGGTTGATTAGGTGGTTGGTTGATTGGGTGGTTGGTTGATTGGTTGGGTGGTTGGTTGATTAGGTGGTTGGTTGGTTGGTTAGTTGGCTGGCTGGCTGGCTGATTGGTTGGTTGGTTGGTTGGTTGGGTGGTTGGTTGATTGGGTGGTTGGTTGGTTGGGTAGTTGGTTGGATGGTTGATTAGTTGGTTGGTTAGTTGGTTGGTAATCAAATGGTTCATGGACTCATGCCTTTTGACCCAATGCCATATTGGTATACAATCATGTGTTTGTGAGCTGTTGTGTGTTCCATATAAGGTGTTCCAGTTATCTGACCTTAGACGTCCGTGTGTTGCCGAGGCCCGAAAGGGGAGCAAAGAATAGCAAGACTGTTTACCTTCCATGCATGTCGTAAAAGGCAACTACGGAGGTTATGGGATGGAGTTGCCTGTCCCATCCCATATAGGGTCAGTGACCCAAAGTTATGCTGAAGTCGGATGTGTCAGGCCGAAAGGCGCAGATATTGCAGCACTGCTGTAAACCATGACACAGCACATTACGTTCTCCGGACTGCATCCTGCTAATCTGCAGGAGTTTGAGAACGAACGCAGAAGAAGAAGAAGAAGATGACCTTAGAGATAGAAGCAATGGTCTGACGCCATTCAGCCACGACCAATACGTCAGCGCTGGGCACTCATCAAAGGTGATGGTCGGGAATTTCGTAAGGATGAGTGCACAGCGGTACCTTGGGGTGTGTCATGGTTGTATTCTCTTCAGGTCACTGTTACGCTGTACATGTTGTGTGTGCGATGTCGGAATATGGTACCTATGTCTTTCCTTCGCAGAAAGTTGGTGTCGTCTGTGGAATTTTGACTGGTCATATATTTGTAGATTATTTCTCTGTCGGTGTTACCATGGCCCATGCATTTAGCAAAGTATGTTCACATATTTCATCATCTTTCTAACTGTGTACAGAGTTGTTAATATTGCTTTTATTGTCTTTCTCGCTTCTTTGCTAGTATGTCCGCCTTTTAATTTGCATGTGTCTGTGAATGGTCAGTAATCCAATGGATAACAATATTTGCGTGTGTCTGTGAATGGTCAGTAATCCACTGGATAACAATATTTGCATGTATCTGTGAATGGTCAGTAATCCAATGGATAACAATATTTGCATGTGTCTGTGAATGGTCAGTAATCCGATGGATAACAATATTTGCATGTGTATGTGAATGGTTAGTAATCCAATGGATAACAATATTTGCATGTGTCTGTGAATGGTCAGTAATCCGATGGATAACAATATTTGCATGTGTATGTGAATGGTTAGTAATCCAATGGATAACAATATTTGCATGTGTCTGTGAATGGTCAGTAATCCGATGGATAACAATATTTGCATGTGTATGTGAATGGTTAGTAATCCAATGGATAACAATATTTGCATGTGTCTGTTAATGGTCAGTAATCCAATGGATAACAATATTTGCATGTGTCTGTGAATGGTCAGTAATCCAATGGATAACAATATTTACATGTGTCTGTGAATGGTCAGTAATCCAATGGATAACAATATTTACATGTGTCTGTGAATAGTCAGTAATCCAATGGATAACAATATTTGCATGTGTCTGTGAATGGTCAGTAAACCAATGGATAACAATATTTGCATGTGTCTGTGAATGGTCAGTAATCCAATGGATAACAATATTTACATGTGTCTGTGAATGGTCAGTAATCCAATGGATAACAATATCTGCATGTGTCTGCGAATGGTCAGTAATCCAATGGATAACAATATTTACATGTGTCTGTAAATGGTCAGTAATCCAATGGATAACAATATTTATGTCATGAGATTTAAACAGCTGGTTGTCATGTAAATATTTTATTTTAATCCGGAAATTTGGAAAACCTGTTTATTCAAGTTTCGAAGTGAATATGTGCCATCTGAACGGAGCTGGTTCAAATCTCGTATAATACCTTCTGACTTTTTGTGTGGATATATTTGAAGTAATTCAAGTATAATAAGAAATTGATCTGTTCAGGTGATACATATTTGCCTCGCAACTTGCACAGACACACTTTTCAAATTCGGCAGGTCCGATCCCTAAAAAAAAGACGCTACTCTGGCAAAGAAATATAAACAACCAAAATATCAGAGAATGTCCGATAAAATGGAGAGTGCAACAGTAACCGAACCAATAAGTGGTAAATACTAACAAAAAAGTATAACGGTTACTATAAAATCCTATCAATGTTAAAAATAAATATCAAACAATTAAATAAAAACAAGGACAATTTTCCACGTTACGGTCCAACGGGGATCTTTCTCAAGAAACAAATAACAATTTTTAAAAAAACCATAAAAAATATTTGATGCAGGGATAACTTGGACATGTTGTGTGGTGAGAAAAAGATGTCCAAGTCATACTAGTTCTGAATATTTTTATGATTTTTTAAAAATTGATATTTGTTTTTCCTGAGAACGGTCCCTGTTGGACAGTAACGTGGAAAATTGTCCTAGTTCTTTGTTTTATTGTTTGTTATTTATTTGTAACATTGGTAGTTATGATTTTATAGTAACCGTTATTTATTAACCTTTACTTTATTTAGTAGTTACTATCTAGCCTTACCTATACAGCGTCTGTATTCTCACTATAAATATAAACCACTTGATTAGTATGCATTTTCTTGATTCTTGATTAGGAACAAGCGTCACAGCACTGGGGGCATTCCCCTATATTTGCTCACTATAAATATAAACCACTTGATTAGTATGCATGCACACTCAATAACCAGGGCCGGATTTAGACTTGATAGGGCTGGAAGTAATTTGAGATATGGGGCCCTAAGCTATTTGAGATATGGGGCCCTAAGCTATTTGAGATATGGGGCCCTAAGCTATTTGAGATATGGGGCGCTAAGCTATTTGAGATATGGGGCCCTAAGCTATTTGAGATATGGGGCCCTAAGCTATTTGAGATATGGGGCCCTAAGCTATTTGAGATATGGGGCCCTAAGCTATTTGAGATATGGGGCCCTAAGCTATTTGAGATATGGGGCCCTAAGCTATTTGAGATATGGGGCCCTAAGCTATTTGAGATATGGGGCCTTGAGCTATTTGAGATATGGGGCCTTAAGCTATTTGAGATATGGGGCCTTAAGCTATTTGAGATATGGGGCCCTAAGCTATTAGAGATATGGAGCTCTTTAACGATTAAGAATATATAGATAGTGAAATACAAAAAAATGTTGGGGGCCCGAAGAAAGTGGGGTGGGGGCCTAAGCTATAGATTGTTTAGCTTATAGGTAAATCCGGCACTGTCAATAACAAAAATTTCATAGTTACGTTAATTCCTCGATAACCGCAGACATTTACACAAGTTTTAACATGGTCCCACAACAGTTTTACAAAGAAGCATATCTGTACTGCTTTTCAATTGTGTCACTATATCCTCATTTCTGAATATTTCATCTAGAGTTCATAGTTCCATGTAATTGTGAGCTTTTTGTTCCTTCAAATCTTTGTGTGAGTGTGTGTGTGTGTGTGTGCGTGCGTGTGTGTGTGTCTGCGAGTACCTATTTTGATAAAGACGTTTTGGTCGATTTTTTCTATTTTGTTTTTGTTCCTTATAAAATGGTGTTGTGTTCCTTATAAAACTATATATATATATATATAGTATTTTCTCTGATTTTGCTAGAAATGGTCGCATAATTAAATTAAGATCGATTTTTCAGCCCCCCCCCCCTTTTTTTTAAGTCACTTGATATGCACTAATATTGTACGGTCACATAATGCTTGTTACACCTTGGGATCAACATTCTTCTATTTCTTTCTCTACCTCTTGTTCCTTTCATTTTCATGTTATACGCTATTGCTGCTGTACTTGAATGTGTATATCTCTCCTGTTCCGTACTGTATACCTCATCTGTCCGTACTGTATATATTTACTGTTCCGTACTGAACATATCTACTATTCCGTACTGTACATGTCCACTATTCCGTACTATATAGTTCTACTGGTATTTACTGTACATATCTACTGTTCCATACTGTACATGTCCACTGTTCCGTACTATATAATTCTACTGTTACGTACTGTATGTCTCTACTGTTCCGTACTGTACATATCTACTGTTCCGTATTGTACATATCTACTGTTCCGTACTATATAATTCTACTGTTTCGTACTGTACATATCTACTGTTCCGTACTGTACATATCTACTGTTCCGTACTGTACATATCTACTGTTCCGTACTGTACATATCTACTGTTCCGTACTGTACATATCTACTGTTCCGTACTGTACATATCTACTGTTCCGTACTGTACATATCTACTGTTCCGTACTGTACATATCTACTGTTCCGTACTGTACATATCTACTGTTCCGTACTGTACATATCTACTGTTCCGTACTGTACATATCTACTGTTCCGTACTGTACATATCTACTGTTCCGTACTGTACATATCTACTGTTCCGTACTGTACATATCTACTGTTCCGTACTGTACATATCTACTGTTCCGTACTGTACATATCTACTGTTCCGTACTGTATGTATCTACTGTTCCGTACTGTACATATCTACTGTTCCGTGCTGTACGTATCTACTGTTCCGTACTATATAGCTCTACTGTTACGTACTGTACATATCTACTGTTCCGTACTGTACATATCTACTGTTCCGTACTGTACATATCTACTGTTCCGTACTGTACATATCTACTGTTCCGTACTGTACATATCTACTGTTCCGTACTGTACATATCTACTGTTCCGTACTGTATGTATCTACTGTTCCGTACTGTACATATCTACTGTTCCGTACTGTACATATCTTCTGTTCCGTACTGTATGTATCTACTGTTCCGTACTGTACATATCTACTGTTCCGTACTGTACATATCTACTGTTCCGTACTGTATGTATCTACTGTTCCGTACTGTACATATCTACTGTTCCGTACTGTATGTATCTACTGTTCCGTACTGTACATATCTACTGTTCCGTACTGTATGTATCTACTGTTCCGTACTGTACATATCTACTGTTCCGTACTGTACATGTCCACTGTTCCGTACTGTACATGTCCACTGTTCCGTACTATATAGCTCTACTGTTACGTACTGTATGTATATCCCTACTGTTCCTCACTCTTATATCTTCATGATATAAGGTATTTTATTGTACTTAATCAAGATAGAGAAAGTAATCTTGTAACAGAGAAAGTAATCATGTAACAGAGAAAGTAATCATGTAACAGAGAAAGTAATCATGTAACAGAGAAAGTAATCTTGTAACAGAGAAAGTAATCTTGTAACAACATTTCCATTTCAAACCCTAATAATTTATTACTTTCTCCGCAGATCTATGTCGGAGACAGTGCTCGTCAGCCTCAGACTTTTTCGGGCGGTATCCTTATTCTTCAACATATCTAGATAACTATCGGAACAATTGTTACCTCAGGTGTATGCAAGGTAAATTCCACAGTTAAAATATCGGAACAATTGTTACCTCAGGTGTATGCAAGGTAAATTCCACAGTTAAAATATCGGAACAATTGTTACCTCAGGTGTATGCAAGCTAAATTCAACAGTTAAAATATCGGAACAATTGTTACCTCAGGTGTGTGCAAGTTAAATTCAACAGTTAAAATATCGGAATGATTGTTACCTCGGGTGTATGCAAGGTAACTTGCACAGTTAATGTATCCACAACAACATCAAACATGGTATCCCTAGCTGTGCTCATGTTCACAAGAGTGCAAGCTACAACACATGCACTATGTTTTACAGCAATAGTACTGTACACCAACAATGTCCACACCAACAGTAAACACACCAGCAGTAAACACACCAGCAGTAAACACACCAGCAGTAAACACACCAGCAGTAAACACACCAACAGTAAACACACCATCAGTAAACACACCAGCAGTAAACACACCAGCAGTATTCATAACAAGAGTATCCACCAAATTCGGGACGTAAGGATTGAGATGGAGAGGCGATGGCTACCGCCCAAGTGTAGAAGAGCCACTCAAATGTCAGACAGCTAACATCTCACACTCCTACGGCATTAATAAATGCTATGGGTTAAATTTACTTTACTATTTACACCAGCTTTGTCCATAGTAACATTACCTATACCAACAATGTCCTTAACCAATATGTTCTATACGAACAATATCCGTACCAACAGTACCTACACCAACACTGATCTCCAACATACAGTGTCTATACCATCAGTACCTCCATCCACATTACCTACACCAACTGATTTATCACAGATAGTACCTACAGTAAAGGTGCTTTCATCAACAATACCTACAGTAAAAGTACCTTCATCAACAGTACCTACAGTAAAAGTACCTTCATCAACAGTACCTACAGTAAAAGTATCTTCATCAACAGTACCTACAGTAAAAGTACCTTCATCAACAGTACCTACAGTAAAAGTACATTCATCAACAGTACCTACAGTAAAAGTACCTTCATCAACAGTACCTACAGTAAAAGTGCTTCATCAACAGTACCTACAGTAAAAGTACCTTCATCAACAGTAAAAAAAAAGCAAAGTAACCCATATCATTTATTAATGCCGTAGGGGTGTGAGATGTTAGCGACCTCACATTTCAGTGGCACTGCACATGAGGGCGGTAGACATCTCCTCTCCCTCACAGTATTTACTTCCCGCATTAATCCGGTACCCATTTAAGGCTAGTTCGACCCGAGAGCCGTTGCCATCGGGTAAAACATTTCCGCCTTAACTGGGTAATGAACCCATGTCCACTCATATGCGAAGTCGGGGCACTAACCACTAACAGTTCCTACAGTAAAAGTACCTTCATACACAGCGCTTACACAAAACAGTATTTACCAAAAGTGTCCACAACAACAAAAATCCCCGCATCCAATTTTTCATTCACTAAAACAACAACTAATATAAATAAATATCTACATTTTCAGGAAACGGCAATGTCCCTGTGACCTCATCACCAGCCTACAGTAGACCAACAACATCATCTTACTACAGAAATCAAGGTAATACAATCTTCCATCTAAGTTCGGTTGTCAAGGTAATACAATCTTCCATCTAAGTTCGGTTGTCAAGGTAATACAATCTTCCATCTAAGTTCGGTTGTCAAGGTAATACAATCTTCCATCTAAGTTCGGTTGTCAAGGTAATACAATCTTCCATCTAAGTTCGGTTGTCAAGGTAATACAATCTTCCATCTAAGTTCGGTTGTCAATGTAATACAATCTTCCATCTAAGTTCGGTTGTCAAGGTAATACAATCTTCCATCTAAGTTCGGTTGTCAAGGTAATACAATCTTCCATCTAAGTTCGGTTGTCAAGGTAATACAATCTTCCATCTAAGTTCGGTTGTCAAGGTAATACAATCTTCCATCTAAGTTCGGTTGTCAAGGTAATACAATCTTCCATCTAAGTTCGGTTGAAATTCAACCAATCTCTATTTGTATTCTGTTGACATATCTTATGTTCACAGGATATACATGTCTGCATTCTCTAAAAGAGGAATCATTTTGATGATGATGATGATGATGATATTGACGAAGTAGTCCCTCTAGCTGTTCGCAGGTAGCTTTAGACAGCGCATAACATTTCTGACAAATGGTCTTCGGCAGCACCTTCCTTAGCCAGTTGGTCTGCTTTTTCATTTCCTGGTATTCCACAGTGAGAGTGTATCCACTGCATGGTTACCCTATACTGGTACGACAATTCGCTAAGTAGTTTTTTCAAGTCTGTTAGTTTTCCAGACTGGAGAGCTTGCATCTGTCAGGAATAACACAGGCTGTAGGCAAGAGTTGGAGTTCAGCAGTTTGTTAGCTGCCACACTAATTGCCTGGATTTCTGCGTCATAATTATTTCAGAATTTCCCTGTCGGTGTTCTGATTGTATCTTTAGGCTTGTGTGGATATTCTATATATTCACTTGCACCTCCATTCCTCACATCATTCTGTGCTGATCAATCTGTGTATACTCTGACTCATATATCTTGTGGATATTCCTCATCTAGGAAACTGAGGGTGACTGTCCTTTGCTACACACTGTTCTGTTCGTCCTCGCTTAGTATTCCTTTCACATGGGTCTGAATGTATATTGACATTCCATACCTTTCACTCTAAGGGGTTTGTTCTGGTACAGACCTTAAGGGGCTGTCAACTTCAGGTAGGTCTGTAAGTTGTCTACGGAGTCGTTTACTTGATGGATAAAGCTGCTTCTTTTCAGTCGCCCCATTGCTAGATTTTTAAATCTTTTCTTCATTGGATGACTTGGCATACACTGAAACTTTTCTGCTTGAATTAGTACTTTTGTGTCTCTGCGTTCGCCAAGTGTTTGCATTCTTCCTATTTTCTGCATCTCTGCTATGTGTGTTAATTTCATTGCTCCCAACATTATTCTAAGTGCCTGGTTTTGCACTTTATCTAGATCTTGTAATGTGGTGTTTGATGCAGGACACCAAGCTGCTGAACCATATTCCAGGTGTGGTCTTATGTCTTGCTGGTAAACCTTACTGAGTATAATTCCACTGGCTCCCCATGTGGTTCCACTTAGTTTTCTCAGAGATTACATAATAGCTAATGAGACTAAACAGATCATAAAAATAAATCTGTGATTGTAGAGTGAAATATGAGCACTTGTCAAGTATAACTAAAACGTATGTGATTGTAGATTGAAGTATGAGCACTCGGACAGTATAACCTAAATGTATGTGATTGTATAGTGAAATATGAGCACTCGGAAATTATAACTAAAAATGTATGTGATTGCAGAGTGAAATATAAGTACTCGGACAGTATAACTAAAAATTATGAATCATTGATTCTGGTAGGTTGTGGTGTTCAGTCGGCGTACAGGTACAGAGTTGTTGGAGGAGAGGACACTGAAGAATGCGAATTTCCATGGATGGCAGGAGTTACAGTGAATTCTCTCTTTTGTGGCGGAGCTATTCTGGACAGACGTCATATACTAACCGCTGCTCACTGCTTGAAGGACAAGTGAGTACTTCGTGTTTGTTCTCATAATATTCTATGTTGTCTTTTGTAAATGTTGAATG
Source organism: Meghimatium bilineatum (assembly GCA_034231615.1). Classification (NCBI taxonomy): domain Eukaryota; kingdom Metazoa; phylum Mollusca; class Gastropoda; order Stylommatophora; family Philomycidae; genus Meghimatium; species Meghimatium bilineatum. Next base: position 19,067,357 of record CM067310.1, read on the forward strand.
TTGGTTATTTTTATGAATACCCGTATGGCAACCATGTGTCTGACTTTAGTTCAGTGCGTGAAGAATAGGACTAATGCATTCCTTCCAGTTTTGGGGGAATAGGCTGATAAGTTATCACCTGTCAAAAAATCATCGTTGTCACATCTTGTCACAATTTCGTTTATCTTCTATCAAATAATCCTCATGGCTGGCGGAGAAATGCAAGCCAACGGCCATTGCATCTTTGTCATTTTGTGTCACACTTCTAGAAATCAACATGGAAGTAAAGAAACAAATGATTAAGAGCATCTTTATACCAACCCCATGCTACCAATGCCAGACTTCGCAACTGGCATCTTCATATAAAATACAGATTGAAACTTGCGAATAAAATTTCTAAGAAAAGCTATTGGAGTCACCACTCGATAAAATGTGCAGTGAGGACATTAGAAAGATAATAGGTATCCCATCATGCATTGAATATATAGAAAAACAACAGATAAAATGGTTTGGACATCTTATGAGGATGAACAATCAACTTCCCATAGGACCTTATAACAAGATGGAATCAGGATACATAGCCAAAGGCAGGTCCTAGGAAAATATTGATAGACAACCTCTAGACCATCTTGAACAAACATGACTACATCTCAACCAAAGCAACACACCTGGCTCTGGAACGGAGAATACATCTCCTTCACAGGTCCCTATGCTCAACAGCAAGTATGGAAACTACGCCAACACCACCACCTGGGGATAGACAATAGAAGACTTCTAGAAGACCTGAAATCTAGATGTGTCATCGCTGCAGATGGGTCACAAATCTGACAGAAGAATGATGAAATAGTTAGCCCTGAAGTGTTTCCTTTGCTCTTGGCCATGACGTGGTAATCCTGGTATATTGACACACTGGCATGCCTTCCTTCCGGGACTAAGCAAGCATCCATAAACCTCCCCTACACAACGATGCCTTTGAGACAACGTTATATCAGTCATGGTGTCGACTCAATTACACAGCTGAGAAGAACATGTACCTTTGTCAGTAGAGTTATGAGCTGTCACGAGCTTCCTGCTCACAGATATATAGATTATTTCATCATCATGTTTTATGAATATTATATGTTTCCTATTTCAAATGTTGAATGATTTATGTTTTATGAATATTACCCACCAGGGGTTACCAGACTCGATAGATTACGAAATGAAGATATCAGGTAAAGAATAGGTATAATACCTTGCACAAAATACATAGAAAGTCGGCAGGACAAGTGGTTTGGCCACATTATGAGAATGCATCACGATAATTTGCCTGTACAGGCATATAACCAAATAAGATCAGGGTACAAAGTCAGAGGAAGACCACGGTAAAAATGGATAGGAAAGGTCAGGGGCATCCTGAACAAACACGTTCATAGCACAGCCGAAGCCAGACATCTGGCTCTAGAACGCAAGCTCGAGCTCCAATCACCCTACGATTAACGGCAAGAGTGGATCACAAACCACCTGGGTAAAGACAATAAATAGAAATATTACCCCGTTGTCAGGACAATGATAATAATGATGAAATACCTTTAGCTGTGAGCAGGTAGCTCTTGTCAGCTGATAGCCATTCTGTTAAAATCACATGATGTTCGTCCGTCGTGATCGACGATGACCAAAAACTCAACCATAATAATAATAACAATAAATAATAAAATAATAAAGTTAATAGTGCGTTTTTAAATGACTAGCAAGTCCAATGTGCGCACAAAATGTTCTTTTACAGAATTGACAACAATAGAGGTTATCTATGTGAGGTTGAGATGTTTTTTCTTTTCTACGTGTCCGCTTCTGTCTTGCAGTATCTTTTCTAAATTCTTCCGCCGCTAGTACTCCCATTCTAATGCTGTAACGCTATGCTGTTCTATCCTGAGCGAGGCTCTCCCAAGCGCCTACGTCAATGTTAAGATGTTTCAAGGATGACTTGAGCGTGTCTTTGAAACGCTTTTTCTGTCCACCAGCTTTTCGAAATCCTGCCTTGAGTTCTCCATAATATATTTGTTTTGGCAAACGCGAGTTCTCCATACGCACAAGATGGTCTGCCCAGCGTGCCTGCGCCTTCATAAGTATTGTGTGGATGCTTATTGAGGTTGATATTTCCAAGACCTCGTAGTCTGGTACTTTGTCCCACCAATGGATGTTTAGTAATTTACGTAGGCAGGTAAGATGGAAATGATTTAACTTTCTTGCATGTCTAGCATACACTGTCCACGTTTCGTAGGCGTATAGTAAGGTTGGTATAACAGCAGCATGATATACTTGTAGTTTGGTGGTTGTTCTTATACCTCCTCTATCCCATACATTGTTGCGTAATCTGCCAAATTAACATTAGAATTAACATCAAAGTTAGAAAAAGTTACCAGCAAGTACGGAATGGAAATAAATTCAGATAAGAGCAAAATCTTGGTAAACAGCAGAGACACAGAAAACCAGACTAATATCATGATGAATGGACACAAGCTTGAAGAGGTGAATACCTTTAAATACCTCGGATCCAGTATATGCAGCGATGGTAAATGCAAAGCAGAACTAAAAATAAGGCTGAAGATGGCTTTAGCGTCCTTGTCAAGGCTAACTGTGATTTGGAAAAGCAACATCAGTGTTGGAGTGAAAATCAAACTGTATAGGTCGCTGGTGCTTTCCGTTGTGTTGTATGGTTGTGAGAGTTGGACACTCACTGCGGACATGGAGAGAAGATTACAGGCTTTCGAGTATATAGAATTCACTGGAGGACTCTGTGTGCTGAAGCTTCCAATGTGGTACCCCTACGACCCTGAAGGGTTATGGGTTTTATTGATTGATTGAATCTGCCAAATACAGCACTAGCTTTTGCCAGTCTATTGTTAATGTCCACATCGATGTTGTGGAACATTCTTTCAGTAGTGTGTACCTGAGATGACACCAGATAAATTAAAAAATATCCCGCCTTGTACAGGATGTCGCTACAGCAAGGGCATGCTGCATTGGTTACACACAATGCAGGATTTATGTATAAGATACACAAGCTATAGCTTAGGGCGCCCACTTTCCTGAGCAATTGTCACATATACTTAAATATATTGCAGCATTATTTTTCACATTGCCGCACGTCCAGAAAGCTTAGAGCCTTATCAAGTCTAAATCCGGCCCTGGCTTAGGGTTACCATACGTCCGGGTTTTCCCGGACACGTCCTCTTTTTCTGCCCCTGTCGTGTCGGCTTTCCAGAAAAATGGCTTTTGTTCGGGTTTTTCTCCGTCCCCGACCGTCCGTCCGTCCCCGATAGATCGATACTTTCTTACTTTCTTTTCTGTGCTATATACTTTAATCTATTATGGATAGTAAAATAAATACGCTCGGTACCTATATTTACCGATATTATAAACACACTGAATATTCCAGAGTGTTGGTTACTAAACACAATAACAAAAAGAAAACTACGCCTGTTTGGTCATATAAAGAGACATAACTGTTTAGAAAGACAAATAATGGAGGGAAGAGTACCTGGGAAAAGGAGAAGGGGCAGACCAAGAAGACGATGGACTGACGACATTAAAGATAATATAAATACATCGCTAGAAAATGCAAGCCACATCGTCCAAGACAGAGAGAGGTTCAGAGAGTTCATTGGGAAGACAACGTTCTGGAAGGAATACGTCACATGACACTGACACCTATATTTAACTCAATATTAACATTAGCCGTCAGAACTTCTGGTTCCGTTAGCCATTTTCAATTGTTCGTAAACATAACGCATTTCGCATAGCAGACGGTAACGCGAGTTCGTTAGTGAAAATTATTAATTAATACATTTTTAAATTGAGATTGAACTTAAATTTAAAAAGTAAGATTTAAAAAATGCCGAAACTCAGTTAACACTCAGTTAATACAAGTTAATAATTAAATAAGAACAATATTTAATGTAGTTTAACTTTAACTTTATTTGTGCAACATTTAATATTGGCCATATTTGATGAAAATTGTGCGTATATTCTTTTTCCATCTGACAATTATGGTAACCCTACAATAAGGGTGCACTGGATTTAAAGGCGCACGTCGAAACGTCCTCTTTTTCCATCTGAAAATTATGGTAACCCTACCCTGGTTACAAAAGTCATACCCAGCATTCCTTCAACCTCCTAACCGGAAATATGCAGTATTGACATAGAATAGTAGTGAAGAAATTAACTCTGTGTTCGTGGACACAGTACATGTGAGTTAACACTGATACAATGAAGTCAATCCTCTATTTATTTTCAACCATTCTCTTTCTTTTCAACCTCTTACGCAGAAGAACCAACGCCATAGCACCAGCCTACCAGGTATCTGTACGTGTAGGATCGTCTTTGTTGTCTCGACTTCGAGTTTACAGGGTTGCATACGTCAGTGTTGACCCGCGCCATGTGCCAGTAATTAACGGTGAGTTGCATCTGCAGATTGTAATTTTTCATTTACAACAAATTTTTCCATATGCTGGCAACACTCATATCGGGTCTTTCGCCATATGTACAGTCCTGTGCACGCACGGTTCTCATTTTTCTAAAGTGACGGTAATTGACATTCCATGATTTTCACTGGATGTCGGTATCAAGTAACCAATGAAAATCACGGGAAAAGTAGCATAGCATGACTTTAGAAGGATGATACTCATGAATCCACATGACTATATAATTTGTGAGAAATCCGAAAACACATGCACACGTTCACACACACACCACATATAAGGACATAAACACTCATACACTAACTGCACGCATCCTCTCAATGACAACTTTAAAAAGGGCAGTAACTTTAACCATAAAACATTGTTACTTCCATAGTTACTGCCCGCTTGTGTGTGCAGTTGTGTATGTTTATAAGTGTGTAGTGTGTATGATATTTGTAGTGCAACATGCAGCTCTCCGTGTATCCGTGACCAATTATCAATACAAGACGTGCTAACATCTTTGAAAAACGGCCTTCTAAAGTAACTGACTTTTCTCGTGTTTTTCATTCGTCAATAGGTATAACTTGTGTCGTTAGGCATGCAAAACGTCAGTCACTCTGGAAGGCTGATTTCCATTGAACCAGCAGGATTTATATTGTTGATATCCATCCATCCATCCATCCATCGTCTGTCTGTCTGTCTGTCTGCATGTCTGTCTGTCTGTCTGTCTGTCCATCCATCCGTCTGTCTGTCTGACTGTCTGTCTGCATGTCTGTCTGTCCATCCATCCGTCTGTCTGTCTGTCCATCCATCCGTCTGTCTGTCTGTCTGTCTGTCCGTCCGTCTGTCTGCATGTGTGTCTGTCTGTCTGTCTGACTGTCTGTCTAATGATGAGATAGTTGTCCCAGAGATGTATGCTTCACTTGAGGTAGGGCTTAACGATCCTGGGTTACTGCTGTCTATCTCCATATGTATATCTATCTATATAGGATATATACAATATATAATGTATCTTCCCATTGCTATATCTACATGTACATTTGTTTTCTCTACAAGATTACGACGTTGCTGTGTTAACCCTAACTGAGGACCTGGTCTACACGAACTGCGTGTCGCCAATCTGTCTGCCTCAGACATGGGAAGATCCGAAGAAGGCCTCCTATTGCGTGGCTGCAGGATGGGGCATTGATAACTGTAAGTACAACCAGGCTTTATAAACCGTAAGTACAACCAGGCTTTATAAACTGTAAGTACAATCAGTCTTTATAAACTGTAAGTACAATCAGGCTTTATAAACCGTAAGTACAACCAGGATTTATAAACTGTAAGTACAACCAGGCTTTATAACGAAGATCAAAATTGTTAACTACACGAGTATTTTTTACACTTAGACATAATGTAAATTTGATAACATGTACTCGGAACATTTACAAAGTAGTTGTTTTAACCTAAACTTATAAAATGAAACAGAAATCAAAGGGAGAATAAGAATGGTTAAAAGCACTTTCAATGACATGAGAAAAATATTAGCATTTAAACAAAATACAGACAAGCTAAATTGAGAATTATAAAGTCTATTCAATATTGTATGGCTCAGAAACATGGACAATGAACAATCAACTAGAAGACATTACAGATGCCGTTGAGATGTGGATATATAGTGGAATAATGAGAACGTCATGGAAAAAAAAAAGAATAAAACAAACAAAGAGGTTTTATCAACACTTCGTATGAAGAAAAATTATTAAAAGAAATAAAAATGAAAATAAGCATTTTAGACATATTAAAGGACGGGACACCTTGTTGAAGACCTTACACGAGGGTAAAGTTGAATCGTGGGGAGATTCGACTCCGGTACCTTGGCCATCACAGACTCTCTCTGTACCACACTCCCACAGTCTGATATACATATATATATATATAAACATAATCGAAGACATAAAATCACACACAATTATTTCGTTTGATTTACAGATCAATCAACGGGCCTGACATACAATCTGAAGAAGGTAACACTTCCGATTGTTGACAATTCAATGTGTGTCCAGTCATATGGCAGCAACTACGTCAACGGTCTGAAAATCTGTGCAGGAGATTTCTACCGAGGCGGGATAGATACCTGTCAGGTTGGTGCACAATTTTTTTGGTCAATATTTGAGAAAATACTTACATCAACACATCAATCCTTACAACATCACATCAATCCTTACAATATCACATCAATCCTTACAACATCACATCAATCCTTACAACATCACATCAATCCGTAGATCACATCCCCATCTAAGCCCCAACTCCTTGACGTGGAGATGGGGCTTGGTTCAAGGAACAGAGGCTGGAAACTAAGATTGGTCGGACCATCCCTAACATCGAGCCGAACCACAGTCCTGCCTAAACAATCATAAGTGCTGAAGTCGGAGATACCAGACCCAGAGGCGCACCAGCAACAATGGTATCACACAACATGACTAGATCACATGTCTTCACAACAAAATTACTTGCTGTGTAGACATGTTCAACTGTGAACGATAAAAAGACAACATCACATCAATCTTCATAACATTCGCATCAATCCTCACAACATTCACATCAATCCTCACATTCACATCAATCCTCACATTCACATCAATCCTCACAACATTCACATCAATCCTTCCTTCCACTCAATTTTACTAACAGCACATAGACAGTATTCACAAAATTACATAACTGCTACCATTTTGATACTCGAGCCGCCATTGTGTGAACAGTGACACTCAGGCGCCATTGTGTGAACATTGATACTCGAGCCGCCATTGTGTGAACATTTATACTCGGGCCGCCATTGTGTGAACATTGATACATGCACGTTGTAATTCCATAATTTTCACTGCCAGAATTTCATCATTTATCTCGGATTATATTTACTTAACATTTACTGAAGAAGACGGATATGTCGCGCCATTGCAATAAATAAGACGCCGACACAACGCATTTCCATTCTCACGAATGCAACCTACTGGAAATCTAGTATGACCATTGTCCTGTTACACGAGGGATACAGCGGGAGTTTGAGAATGAACTCTGAAGCAGAAGAAGAACTTAAACAATAACTCTTAAGTAAACTGAAGTCGGGTGTGTTGGGGCGAAAAGACGCAGATATCCTTACAGCAAGCTGTAAACCACGACAGCACATTCCGTTCTCCGAGCTACATCCTGCCATTTGTGGGAGTTTGAGATCGATCTCAAAAGAGAAAGAAGAGGATGAAGACAGAAGTGAACAGAGTTGAGATCTGGAAAAAGGGGGGTGGGGATGAAATCCTGGTTTGGTTGATCGAATGCTTTGTGTCGACTGGGAAAATACTGCGTTCTATAATTCTGAGTTCTTGAGACTAACGGGAATTGAATGAGTCCGTTCTAGCGCCACCGAATCACCTGACAACTAGAGTAAACGGGTTTTTCATACTTAACTAACCGCATCTCCCAAAAAATATGCGATTTTATCAAAACATTCAAACTGTATACTCAAGTCACTGAGAACAGACCAATCGAGACAAGGACTATTACAACAACAACAAACATCCCGTACAGGTATTGAAGTTTCATTCTGAGTGCATTTTGAGAGTCTGGGATCAATGATTCATATTTAGTGAGGCAACGTCCGCATATACCTAAATACAGAAGACGACTAGCTCCTCAAAAACTATCTAAAGAAAAACGCAAACACATTTTGAACATGTAAAGATTCATAATGATTTAGGCAGAATAATAATGGAGGGAATGTTTAAGGAAGAGGACAAGAAGCATACCATGACTACACTGGGCAGGATATCGAAGACCTTCTAAACACTATATTAGAAGAGGCTGGCTGCTTGCACATAAACGAGAGGCTTACAGTGGTGCAGTGAGGACAACGATTTGTAAAAACCCGGCATTTATATATATATATATATATATATATTCTTGGTTCTTGATTAGAAAACTGGCCTCATAGCACGTGGGGCATTCCCATAAGTGCTCCGCCCTCTGTTCCAGCAGCCTATCGATTCGATGGTGTTTCGAGTCCAATGCCGCCGAAACAGACGTCGACATCAGGGCACAACTCTGGCCCTTGCGACAGGTTTCTTTGTTGTTCCTCCCACCCACGCCGTGCCCGTAACTAGTTCAAGCACAACGTCGGCTTGTCGGAACAACATGGTAACTGTTATCGAAGGTTACGACTACGGGTATTAGGAACTTCCATCAATCGTGAATAACAAATCTACCTCAATGGAAACCGAAATGCAAACCATAAATTTGAGCGTGTTGGTATTTGATCTTCATACCAACACAGTTTTATCAATTTTGAACGTGAACACAAAAGAACAAGAGAGAGAGAGCTTACTACTTGTGAAATTAGATGAACAAGAAAGCAACAAAAATAACAAGAAGAGATCATGGGAGGAATGAAGAGATTACATGAACTGTTGGTACAATAACTGTGGTCAAATATATTTAAAAAAACAGGAGATTTAAATTGTTCGGTTACTTCATAGGAATGAACCCATATAACCAGCAGCAAGAACATACATCAAGAGAATAAAAACAGCAAGAGGCAGAGGAAGACCTAGAGGAAGGTGGATTGAAAGAGTTACCAACGTCCTGAGAAGGCACAATATTATACGTTGCATATCAAGCGACAGGACGTGAATTAGTTCGATAAACCGATTGTCATTCATTCATTCCTGCGACGCCTTGCAGCTGACACAGAACGAAGACAATAAGTGAATAGATAGATTACCGTGACTGAATCTGATGTTACATGAGAAATTAATCCCATTTGAGGCTAGACCCACCACGTTGATCCTAAGACGGGAATCCTTTGATTATACCAAAGTTTGAACAGAGTTTGTTTGTTTGTTTTTCGTTCGCTCCATTGTAACCATCACGGATATCCGTGCGATTTCCGCCGGGAGCGTGATTACGTTGTGCCACCGTTATGCGCCTTGTAGGCCTAGCACATCCGATTTCGGCATGCCTTGACAATTCGGGTGGGCTACCCTTAGCCTGTGACAGCCTCTATATCTGTCTCCAGGCACGCGTAGTGAAGACTCTTCGCCCAGACGATTTTCTTGCTCTCGTCTCACTCGAACGAGGTGTTCCACTGTCTATGAACTTGCCTCATGTAATTGGACGTGCTGTGCCTGTGCCCATTAGGTACTGAACCGTTTCTCATCAATGAGCCTGGTTCCTTAAGGGGAAGAACTCAACAGAGGAGTTGGACCTTGGCTCTTTCGTCCTCTTAGCCGAGGTGTCATTCACCGACATCGTGTACCCCTTGTCCAAGTTCGAGTCTCACACCACGCGTTTGAGAGCAAGGCGTTCTCGAGCTGAGCGTCCTTGTCCCAATAGCGCCTGAGCCCATCAGGTACTGAACCCTTTCTCTCTTCAAGTGTATTTCCGGTGTAGGAAAACCTGACAGTAGAGTTGGGTCAGGGCTAAATCGTTGTCCCTTTTGTGCCTGAGCGAATCGAGTACGGAACCCTTTCTCTCTGCAAGTTACTTCCGGTATAGGAAACCTTGACAGTAGAGTTGGGCCAGGACTGCCATCGTTGTCCCTTTCTTGCCTACACCCATCGGGTACAGAACCCTTTCTCTTTGCAAGCATATTTCCGGTTTAGGAAGGCTCGACATTAGAGTTGGGTTAGGTCTTTTGCTTTACCAAACGCCGATGGATGGGTCAGAGTCTCTGCCTGTTAGGAACTCTGGTGACTAGAAGCCCGTCTCGAGCTGACGGAGCTTGTAGTTCCCTTTCCTAGGGACTTTTCACTTTCTATTTGCAGTTCGCGCTGCCCTCTAGCGCTGTTCTGCCCTTTCATTATTTCATTGTACTCTGTATGAAACATATTTGTCTCTCATCATGCATTTACCTTTACGTGCATTTTACATTGGCCGCCCCTCCAATGTTCGGACTGGACTGACTAGCTTCACTGTATGTCGACAGTGTCGCTATATGTGGTGATGCTGGTGGTGTCGGAGATATTGTCTGTCTCTTGTGCAGTCAAATCTCTTTCCATCTGCTACCTCCACATTCTCGGACACGATCCCCAAATGATTTGGCCAGAATCAGCACGAGCTGCTGTATTTCTGTTTCCAGGGTGCACCGCGTGGAGGTACATTTGGGATCTTGGTTATCTGCTAACCCTGGGTCCGCCTAGAGCAATGCGTTCCCTTTGCACCCCTTGAACAGAGTAAATTCATTACACGAACCAAATTGCAGACACTGCAACGCACAAGAAGAGACTGTGGAGCACCTACTACTCCAGTGCCCAAAACTAACAGACATCCGACGGTCTGATATAACCAAAATAGAATTATGTCTTAGGTTGAAAGGGTCGTGCCTCAGCTAAGAGGCTTTAATCCACCATTTAACAAACAACAACAATAACTAACAGACAAGCTAGCAATATAGATAATTCATTGCAACAGCACGCACAGCTTTCCAAACACCCAGACCATTAGGTCACATTTAGATAAAAGCTAATACGGCCTGATATAACCAAAATAGACTTCTGTCTTAGGTTGAAAGGGTCGTGCCTCAGCTAAGAGGCTTTAATCCCCCATTTAACAAACAAACTAACAGACAAATGACAAGAATTACTACCACAGTTTCCAGCTATAAACAACACACTCTACACAACTGCACCACAGCTGAGGAGAACCTGTGCATTTGCCAGAAGGGCTATGGGCTGTCAAGAACTGTCTGCTCACAGGGAAAGGGACTAAATCATCATCATCATACAAGGGTGTGTTTGTTATCTCATTATTTTGACATACCAATATTTAAGATACAAACATTCATACATGGCGATGGATACATATCCATGGACAGACCATGTAAAAGATGGATAACAGAAATTAAAAGAATCAACGAAAACAAGTGTATATGGCGCACACAAAAAGGTCATCTCCAGAGACATCTTCTACCCCTGACACAGCAAGGCATCATCATCAGGTGCCATTCCGGCTGGCGTAGGCGATCATGGTTCTCCACGGCTCTCTATCTCCAGTATTATGTATCACATTCGTTGTTGCTTCCTGCCATGCCAGGTTGTCAAGGCATAAAGGAGTATAAAGCGAAAAGAAAAAAAAAGAAGAATGTTTAGGTGTTGTACATGATTATATTGTGTGACTCGTATAAAGATCTAACACGGGTCGTCAGTTTATAATTTTATGTTTCATGTTACCATTGCACTAAACATCACTCGGTTCTCAATGTAAAAGCTACAAAGCTTAATTGTGTTTGTTTTTTAAAACACATTTAAAAGTGAATAAATGTAACAGCTTTATAGCGTAGACTAGCTAGAACGACATGGGCAGAACAAACACAATTTAAAATGATCACATAATGAACTGCATGTCCAAGAGACTGTGCAGTCAAAATAGGTCGTATTAGTCATTTAAGAATTCTTAAGAATTCACCAGGTGGTTTGGCCACATTGTGAGAATGCATCACGTACAGTTGCCCGTACAAGCATATAACCAAATGAGATCAGGGTACAAAGCCAGAGGAAGACCACGGAAAAAATTGATAGAAAACTTCAGGGACATTCTGCACTAACACGGTCGAGGCCACACATCTGGCTTTAGAACGCAAGCTCGAGCTCCAATCACCCCTACGCTTAACGGCAAGAGTGGATCACAAACCACCTGGGGAAAGACAATAGACAATAGAATTCGTAGTCAAGGATGGACGAACACCAATGATGTAAATATGGTCGCGTATAGTGGTTTAACTTTGTGCACCTTGATGCAATTTGTATATTGTCAATGTAGACATTCAATGTTATTGTTGGCCTATTTATTATAATGTCGATGTTTCTTCATCAGGGAGATTCTGGCGGACCTTTAATGTGTATGTATGACAACCGCTTCGTAGTTCTTGGCATCGTCTCCTTCGGCTCGGGCTGCGCACGGCCTAGATATCCTGGCATCTACACCCGAGTATCACAAGATTCAATTCTGAACTTCATCAGGCAAGCAATCAGGACTTAACGATAGACACCAAGATTGATTAATTTACTTCAGAAGTCAGGTTTTATCCAGCGGCACCTACACCTTTCTGATAGAGTTTGGACCATATCACATTGAAATGGTATCTCCTGATAGAAGATTGGATGAAACAGATCTTCCGTATTGTTGAACCGGCAACACACAATCTGTTACACGTTTCATATATATAAGCATATTTGTGTTCAAGACTGTGTTTTCTTGTGTGTAATGATCACCTGAAAAAAAAATGTGTATATCTTTTTATTCGAATGTGTCATTAAATTCACAATATTTCAAAACTCTTTTGTTTCTTCGATTTTTTGTTATCTCTTTTGTGATCAAGTTTCTTCATTACACCGCCTTCTATTTTTGTTCTAGCGTATACTAGATGATAGTTGTCATAACTATGATGTAGACATCCAGGAAATAAAGTGACACAAAGAAAACGTGTGAGTCCAAATCTTGGCCCACGGCCTATGACAGATTCAAGATCAGCCTTCACCCCGCCCGTGTGTTGTCGGGGCCCGAAAGGGGAGCAAAGAATAGCAACACTGTTTACCTTCCATGCATGTCGTACGAGGCGACTAAGGAGGTAATGGGATGGAGTTGGCTGTCCTATTCCATATAGGGTCAGTGACCCAAAGCCATGCTGAAGTCGGATGTCTCAGGCCAAAAGGCGCAGATATCGCAGCAATGCTGTAAACCATGACACAATGCATTCCGTTCTCCGGACTACATCCTGATGATCTGCAGGAGTTTGAGAACGAACGCAGAAGAAGAAGAAGAAGCCTCCACCCAAGTGCTCCAGTCCAGAAGACCGGACATGTACATATTACGGCCGAATTAAGAAGTTAGCTTGAAGGCTTTATTAACTGGATACCATTGCATATCTTGAAACGAGAAATGTGGTTCATTCCGCATTTTACACATCCGCCTTATATTCGAGGAGAACGTAGCCGAATGACTAATACACAGTCTCATTAACCAGGAGATTTCGGGTTCAAACCACGGTAGTGACTAGAATTTTATCTTACGGAAATACGATAAAAGTCCTTCCATACACGCCGTGGCAATTGCTATGGCAAGGCTACTTTTGGAAACTTATGGAAAACCACTGCCTATATTAAAAAAGGTATCCCAGCTTTCTTTTATAAAAACATGCAGCAACCAAAGTTGTATCGCATATTCTTTTACTGTTTTATTTTTTTTTAGTCTATCTCTACCACAAATTCCGATACCGCCAGAAGCAATTGTCCATCCGGACCGTTCAGAAAGCAATGGCAAACCTCTGAACGTATTTATATTTCCTAAAAAAACCAATACAGCCATAAATGGCTGGACAGGATATGCTACAAATTGTTGTTTCTTCTACTAATATTAATTAAAATTATTGGCTGTAGCCACGTTAGATGTTACAGAGGAGAGCACATGATAATAATTATATTGAACTAAATTTGGATAAGAATCTCTGTATTATCCATGTTTCTGAGCCATTAATGTAGAATAGGGCATATATATATATATATATATATATATATATATATATATATATATATATATATATCGGATTTTATCATTCTCATGTTTAGTTTGGGATTTGTTTAGATGTTAATTTCTTTATATCACTGAAAGTACTGTTAGCTATTCCTACTGAAAATAATTTCACCTATTCCTATTGAAAGTACTTTTAGCTATTCCTATTGAAACTACTTTTAGCTATTCCTATTTAAACTACTTTTAGCTATTCCTATTGAAAGTACTTTTAGCTATTCCTATTGAAAGTACTTTTAGCTATTCCTATTGAAAGTACTTTTAGCTATTCCTATTGAAGGTACTTTTAGCTATTCCTATTATCCGTCCATTTTCTGTTTCGCATCTACCATTTATTGAAATTATATGTCCAGAATGTACGAAAATAATTCTACTTCCGTATTCGTTCTCAACTAATCTGTAAGCATATTCGCGTGATTTGAGCTGGGCGTAGTTGTGCTGCCTAGTCTAACAACAGAGATGCGTTATTTGCGCCTTCTGTCCCAGTACGTCCGATTTGACATGAAGAACTAATAATTATGAAGTATGTATAAATTACAAATGCTTTTCGTGGAAGAAACAAACATAAAATAATTAAATAAACGTGTTGAACACCAAGTCTTCTTTTATTATGAAAGAATAACAGAGCAACGACATTTAAATAACAAAACTGGATATATAACGTGTTATTGGGATGAAAGCTGAAGTAAGCGAGTATCCTCGAGAATATTATTTGATTAGAGGATAATAGCAAGAAACGAGATTATGCCGAGTCCTGTCACAATCATGTATGGCACTATGGCGAAGCGGTACAGGGCGCGTCTGTGACAGCCAAGGTACCGAGTTCGATCCACGCCACAGGAGATTATGCATCCGGACCGTTCAGGATAGAAGAACGTCCTGGATAGGATATGCTACCCATTTATATATATATATTTATTGATAGAGGCATCCATGGTCTTGTGAACTCTTTATGTTGCCGATTATTTTCTTAATGTGCCTGCTATTTTTTTTGGTTCTTCAGGGTTCATTCTCAAACTCCCGCTGGATCTCTCTTGTAGCAGGACAATGGTCCTACTAGATTTCATTCTCAAACTCCCACTGGATCTCTCTTTTTGCAGGATTATGGTCCTACTGAATTTCCAGCAGGATTTAGACCAGAGAATGGAAATTTGTTGTGTCGCCGTTTTATTTGCACCTATGGCCTGACACATCCGTCTTCGGCTAAACTCTGACAACATTAATTTGTATGATGGTTATTTAGCTTGGGTCTGAAGAGCTTTTCAAGTGGTCGTGACACAGCAATATCTCCGTTTTTCATAGACCCAATACGTTTGAGAAATTTTGGTTTGTAACTAAATCTATGAATGGACCAAATCTTTCAATAATAAATTTATAGAATTCATAGTCTGTAGTCTGTAACACGGTTCATGTGTTTTCCAAATCTCTCAGCAATAGTCCATAGACTTTATAAATTGAAAACTTTGCCCATGAATGGTTCAGCTGTAAAGTTCTTGGTTTGTATCTCGTTCTATGAATTGTCCATGTTGCTTAGCAGTAATGTTATAGACTGCTATTTTTGTAACTCGGGTCCATGAATGGTACAAGGAGTTAGATAACAGGCAGCAACTTTCCACAAGATCCCATCCTAATCTGGACTAATCACAGAAAATGACCAGCTTCAGGCTCTGCACAGGACACTGTAGACTACAAGCACATCTTCAGGCTCTGCACATGACACTGTAGACTACAAGCACATCTTCAGGCTCTGCACAGGACACTGTAGACTACAAGCACATCTTCAGGCTCTGCACATGACACTGTAGACTACAAGCACATCTTCAGACTGTGCACATGACACTGTAGAGTACAAGCACATCTTCCTAAAGCAAACGTTGTCCAAACTGACACATGGTCATGTCAAAAGGCTCTCCACACTCCAAAACAAATCCTTCATACATATCCAGTCTGTGGCGATCTGAGGATTAAAACCTGGTCCCAAAAGTCAAAATTGAAAGTGAGCCTGTGGATTATTTACGAGCACCCCTTGCCGACCTCCATGTGGAGGTCATTCAGACCTTTGAACATATTAAACTAATCGCAGAAGAAGAATGGTCCAGATCTCTCAAAAATAGACTTCTTAATTTGTATAATCTATTCATGACTAGACTTCCCAATTTGAATAATCTGCATAAGAATAGCCTTAATGTGTATCATCTGTCCATATATAGACGTAATGTGTATCATTTGTTCCTGAATAAACTGAATGTGTATCATCTTTCCATGGATACACTTCTTAATGTGTATTATATATTCCTGAATAAATACCTTGTTAAATAAATAGTTTTAATTTTATATGACTTTTTTTCTCTCCAAGTTAAGCAAATTTCCACAATTTAATGGATTACTGGAGCCTCAATGTAATAGACCAGTGTATCGCTTCAGTGTAATGGACCAGTGTAGCTCTTTAATGTAATAGACCAGTGTAGCGCCTCAATGTAATAGACCAATGTATCGCTTCAGTGTAATGGACCAGTGTAGCGCCTCAATGTAATAGACCAGTGTATCGCATCAGTGTAATGGACCAGTGTAGCTCTTTAATGTAATAGACCATTGTAGCGCCTCAATGTAATAGACCAGTGTAGCTCTTAATGTAATGGACCAGTGTATCGCTTCAGTGTAATAGACCAGTGTAGCTCTTTAATGTAATGGACCAGTGTAGCGTCTTGCTCAATGTAATGGACCAGTGTAAAGCCTCAGTGTAATAGACCAGAGTAACGCCTCAATGTAATGGATAAGTGTAGAGTCTCAATGTAATGGAGCAGTGTGGAATTTTAATGTAATGGACTAGTGTGGCGCAACAATGTAATTGACCAGTGTGAAGCCACAACGGCTAAATCTCTTATAGAACTAGGAACACTGCCTGAAATTAGTCGGGATTTTGAGATAATTTGTATCAATAAGTGTTTCACACATGACTTCCATAACTAGAAATATTAATATCTAACGGCACGCCTACTAACTTTAGCCACGCCTTTTCTAATCTGTCAACCAATAGCGTACCATATTTTCTTGCCACTATATCATCACTTATTCTGCGCTGTGGATCATTTGGTATTTCCCAATTTCTATAATGATGTAGACTGGCAACCTTTTCAGGTACCTTATCCACCCCTGTCTTTGGAATGAACACCTGATGTACGCCGATATCATCAGCTAGTCTGGGATTCACAATATATTTCGATCTATAATTATGTACAAAGTAATTTATTTCTCTTTGGGTGTAAGTCAAAACTATGGACATGAATTTCTTGGCCGCTTTCTTGAACATATTGGGCGGACTTACCCATTCCTTTCGGAAGAAAACACACCTGAACTGGAATGAAGAAGCATTGACCATTAATTTTTGTCTCTGTTTAATAAGCTCCGCCCACGTATCGTGTTCTCTCGGAATAATAAACTCATCTAAGTCCTGTAAGACCAAATACCGAGAACTGTTCCTGTATCGAAGCAGACAGTCGTTGAGTGCTGCAATTTGGGCAAAATAGTGGATATCTGGCCTTTCTGATGGTGGCCAAGTGTCTGTCTTCATTGGTAATGACCACGGATGGACGTCAACCACACCTTCGTTTCCATACATCTCCAGAACCTCAAAAGTAAATCAAGTGGGTATATCTATTGTACAGTAAGTGGATATTTGTATTGTACAGAAAGTTAGCCAAAATTGAGAAAATACGTTAGCAACAAAAAAAAATAGATTTGTGAAGAACACAATTAAAACGCATTAAGATTAATAAAACACAAGAATAATATTGCACACAACTAGTAGGAAACAAGATTAATAGTGGCGTAGCGTGAATTCTTTAGTGGGAACGTTGAATGACAATTTATTTTGTGGGAACATTGAATGACAATTTATTTAGTGGGAACGGTGAATGACAATATGTTTAGTAGGTAGGTAGCTCCCCACCGCCCCCCCCCATATTTTTCCACCAGAAACACGTATTTACTGCCTACTAACTAGTTTTAAAAGATACCTTATATACTCTTGGGTACAGTACAAGTAGACGCCACCAGGTGTTTAACTATTTCCCTTGTCTATGTTTGTAAATTTCATGTTCATCATTTAATAATTAAAATATTTTTTTAGGATTATGTACAACACAGCTATCCTAACCCTACACCAAACCCTAAAATAAATTAATATTTCAGTTATTAAACGATCGACATGAAATTTACAAAGATAGTCAAGGTGAAAAAAACACCGCTGCTATATGGTGGCGTCTACTTCAACTATACCTACACTTGCAATACATCTTCGGGCATTTCTTATTCATTTTCTGCGACAATGTTCAGTACTCTATTGATGCTACGAGTCTGAAGATTAATATGGCACAACAATAGTAGGACACAAGATTCATAGAATGCAACAATAGTAGGACACAAGATTCATAGAATACAACAATAGTAGGACACAAGATTCATAGAATACAACAATAGTAGGACACAAGATTCATAGAATGCAACAATAGTAGGACACAAGATTCATAGAATGCAACAATAGTAGGACACAAGATTAATAGAATGCAACAATAGTAGGGCATACGATTAGTAGAATACAAGATTGTAACATAACACAAGGAATACACTAGTAGTACAGTATAAGAGTAATTGAACACATGAATATTGAGAAGAAAATAAGCACGGAGAAAGAAGATTAGTGTGGAAGACAAACAGCACGGAGAAAGAAGATTAGTGTGGAAGACAAACAGCACGGAGAAAGAAGATTAGTGTGGAAGACAAACAGCACGGAGTGCTTACACACATGAGTTTGAGAATGAACGCATAAGAATTACTTAAATCTTATCTTTTTTTCACTAATCTTCTTTCTCCGTGCTTTTTGTCTTCCACACTAATCTTCTTTCTCTGTGCTTTTTTTCCAGGCTAATCTATCTTCTCTGTCCGTGCTTTTTATCTTCCACATTAATTTTCTTTCTTCGTGCTTTTTGTCTTCCACACTAATCTTCTTTCTCTGTGCTTTTTGTCTTCCACATTAATCTTCTTTCTTCATTCTTTTTGTCTTCTACGCTAATCTTCTTTCTGCGTGCTTTTGGTTTGGCCACATTATGAGAATGCATCACGACAAGTTGCCCGTACAGGCATATAACCGAATGAGATCTGGGTACAAGGCCAGAGGAACACCACGAAAAAGATGGATATAAAACGTCAGGGACATCCTGAAAAACACGGTCATATCACAGCCGAGGCCACGCATCTGGCCTTGAATACAAACTCCAGCTCTAATCGCCTCTATGCTTAAAGGCAAGAATGGATAAGAAACTACCTGGGGAAAGATAATAGACAATAGCTTACCTACTGTACATCATCAACTTACCCTAACTACATTTGTATCAGTACTGTGATTGTAGATTATCAACTTACCTTATCTACATTTGCTCCCGTACTGTGATTGTAGATTATCAACTTACCTTATCTACATTTTCTCCCGTACTGTGGTTGTAGATTATCAACTTACCTTATCTACATTTGTTCCCGTACTGTGGTTGTAGATTATCAACTTACCTTATCTACATTTTCTCCCGTACTGTGGTTGTAGATTATCAACTTACCTTATCTACATTTTCTCCCGTACTGTGGTTGTAGATTATCAACTTACCTTATCTACATTTGTTCCCGTACTGTGGTTGTAGATTATCAACTTACCTTATCTACATTTGTTCCCGTACTGTGGTTGTAGATTATCAACTTACCTTATCTATATTTTCTCCCGTACTGTGGTTGTAGATTATCAACTTGCCTTATCTACATTTTCTCCCGTACTGTGGTTGTAGATTATCAACTTACCTTATCTACATTTGTTCCCGTACTGTGGTTGTAGATTATCAACTTACCTTATCTACATTTGTTCCCGTACTGTGGTTGTAGATTATCAACTTACCTTATCTATATTTTCTCCCGTACTGTGGTTGTAGATTATCAACTTGCCTTATCTACATTTTCTCCCGTACTGTGGTTGTAGATTATCAACTTACCTTATCTACATTTGTTCCCGTACTGTGGTTGTAGATTATCAACTTACCTTATCTACATTTGTTCCCGTACTGTGGTTGTAGATTATCAACTTACCTTATCTACATTTGTTCCCGTACTGTGGTTGTAGATTATCAACTTGCCTTATCTACATTTTCTCCCGTACTGTGGTTGTAGATTATCAACTTACCTTATCTACATTTGTTCCCGTACTGTGGTTGTAGATTATCAACTTACCTTATCTACATTTTCTCCCGTACTGTGGTTGTAGATTATCAACTTACCTTATCTATATTTGTTCCCGTACTGTGGTTGTAGATTATCAACTTACCTTATCTACATTTGTTCCCGTACTGTGGTTGTAGATTATCAACTTACCTTATCTACATTTTCTCCCGTACTGTGGTTGTAGATTATCAACTTACCTTATCTACATTTGTTCCCGTACTGTGGTTGTAGATTATCAACTTACCTTATCTACATTTGTTCCCGTACTGTGGTTGTAGATTATCAACTTACCTTATCTACATTTTCTCCCGTACTGTGGTTGTAGATTATCAACTTACCTTATCTATATTTTCTCCCGTACTGTGGTTGTAGATTATCAACTTGCCTTATCTACATTTTCTCCCGTACTGTGGTTGTAGATTATCAACTTGCCTTATCTACATTTTCTCCCGTACTGTGGTTGTAGATTATCAACTTACCTTATCTACATTTTCTCCCGTACTGTGGTTGTAGATTATCAACTTACCTTATCTACATTTTCTCCCGTACTGTGGTTGTAGATTATCAACTTACCTTATCTACATTTGTTCCCGTACTGTGGTTGTAGATTATCAACTGACCTTATCTACATTTTCTCCCGTACTGTGGTTGTAGATTATCAACTTACCTTATCTACATTTTCTCCCGTACTGTGGTTGTAGATTATCAACTTACCTTATCTACATTTTCTCCCGTACTGTGGTTGTAGAATACGATCTTATCCGCTCCAAGCATCTTGTTCAGCTCTATCATCTCTACCAGTTCATAAGCTCGGCTGTATCGGAAATTCAGCGGCGTTACACATACAGTGAACTCAAAAGACATTGTCCCTGGCGTGCGGACATTTAGGATGTTGGTTGACTCGCCACATGGATTCCCGGCCACTATACTTACAGCTGAGGGAATTTGATTAATTGAATCTTGTGGAAGCGCACACCGAATATGCGCAGCTGTGTACCTGGATATTTTCAAAGTTTAGTTTAGATATATTTCAAAGTTTAGTTTAGATATATTTCAAAGTTTAGTTTAGATGTATTTCAAAGTTTATTTCAGATATATTTCAAAGTTTAGTTTAGATATATTTCAAAGTTTAGTTTAGATATATTTCAAAGTTTAGTTTAGATATATTTCAAAGTTTAGTTTAGATATATTTCAAAGTTTAGTTTAGATATATTTCAAAGTTTTCAATAAGTTAGTTGTGCAAATGCGCTATTATTAATAAATTATCCTGTGTATAATTATAAACTATAATAACAATAAGCGGTAGAAACAGGAGTGATTTCGACGTTGCCATCAACGGAGTCTTTATTTTAAAAAAACACACACACAAATAAATAACCACAAAAAAGTTCGGGGAAAAAACGGCGTCACCAATTCTTGAAATAATTTTAGAAATGGCATCGCCCGTGTTTTGACGAGGCCCGAAAGGGGAGCAAAGAATAGCAACGCTGTTTACCTTCCACGCATGTCATAAAAGGCGACTAAGGAGGTTATGGGATGGAGTTGACTGACCCATAACATATAGGGGCAGTGACCCAAAGCCATGCTGAAGTCGGATGTGTCAGGCCGAAATGCGCAGATATCGCAGCAATGCTGTAAACCATGACACAGCTCATTCCGTTCTCCGGACTACATCCTGCTAATCTGCAGGAGTTTGAGGACGAACGCAGAAGAAGAAGAAGAAGATATGGCATCACTTTAGTTCTTGAAAACATGTAATAAAATGCCACTGCTATACACATTTTTTTTTTAAATCGTAAAGATAAAACGAGGAGTGGTGTGAGAACAACAGAACTATTCATTACTCAATTTTCATTTGCGCCACACTATCGTTTTATGCTATCTACTGGTGATATCTACACGATTCAGAAGCTCTCGAGTTTCAGCAAACGAATCTGCTAGACCAGGGGTCGGGAACCCATGGCTCGCGAGCCAGATGTGGCTCTATTTATGGTTGCATCTGGCTCGCAGACAAATGTTCGATTGTTTAAAAAAAATGTTTCTCCTTTGATCTACATATTAATTGCATATCAATATTTCATTCTACAAATGAGCTAAAGTCTACTGCAGCTCAGCATCAGAAGTCGTATTAATGGTAAGAAATAGTCATTATTGATTAGCAACAGCATAACAATGTTATTAAAAAGAATTCAGAGACATAATTATTGTACTTTTAGTGTTGAAATTACACAAAATGCTTGAATTTACTTGAATTTTTAGCTTTAAACATAATGTATGGCTCTCACAGAATTACTTTTCAAAATATGTGGTGTCCATGGCTCTCTCAGACAAAAAGGTTCCCGACCCCTGTGCTAGACAATACCTGATCCGCGCAAGTCGTAGAAGACATTCTGACAGTAGGCATACCGTTATATGTAAGTATAATTTCCATTTAGTTTTAATTTGCGGTAGTATTGTGATTATTAAGTGGATGTTTGAATGTGGTTGCGTCTGTGGGTTTCACCAATGGCCCACTAAGCAAACTGCCCATGTAACATTAAAAATCTTAGTAGACGACATGACGTTATATTGAAGCTCTCTTATGGAAGCGTAATAGTGTGTCATCTATACAATTATAGACCCCCCCCCCCTTCTGAGAAGAAGGCTCCTTCAATATACATTGCACTAAGCCGAAAACTGAAGTCTCCTGGGTATGAATGAAAGCTCAGAAAAACCACCCCACAGAACATAGGAAGTAAGAGCTAATCGCTCGCAATTCTTGGGGTTCTCAAATAAACAAGTGGATGTAATTCTTCCACTTAATTAAACATATCTTGTGAAAAGTTAAAGTGTTTGAGACTCGATATAACTTGGTACTGTTTTAAAGTGTGAGATGTGCAAGATTGGTAGAGTTTTTTCTGATTGGGTAAAGTGTGAGATGTGCAAGATTGGTAGAGTTTTTTCTGATTGGGTCGTGTAGTGAAATTGTGTAGTTATTGTACAATAGGTCAATAAGCAGGGTTTTAAAGGTTTAAAAATATACAGACAAACAGACAGAGAGACAGACAGACAGATAGGCAGGCAGGCAGACAGACAGCCAGACAGACAGCCAGACAAACAGACAAACAGACAGACAGACAGATAGTACTTTGATCGGACCCGGGAGATGGAATACATATGCAAACCTGTTGACTAGTAAGATACACAAGCATGTATGGTTGATTTCCAACAAACTCACATCTTGCCGTGATGTTCTGACAAACGATCTACTTCAGCGTCTGCAATCTTCACATGAGCAATGCCATCCAGCGTGAACCAAAGATGGCAAAATAAATTATACGGAACATATTTCAACAATACCAAAGCAATGATTTTCACATAATTCATGTCCTGGTATGCAGAATAAACATATCCATTGTCTCCATTGATGACCTGAATTGTGGAATAACATAATGTCCGAATTTATAAATATACCGATAGAAATAAACGCAGTATATATCTTATACACCGGTGGAGTAGCGTCAGTAGACGCAAACACGCTCTGCGTGTCATTTAAACAATGTAAACATTCCACACCAATTGATATCTACGTGCTATAAACATTATAAAAAGATAGTCACTGGTTTATTCCTTATTTGACAATCATCATCATCAAGTGCCGTCTCCGCAACGAAGGTTGGCTGCAACGTATCTCCAACATCTCCTGTCTCTTGTCTTGGTGGTGCACTCTGCTAGACTGTAACCTGTCCATCGTGTAATGTTACTCTCCCACTTGTATCTCTGCCTACCTCTTGCTCGCTTCCCTTTGACTTTACCCTCAAGTAAGGTCTTCAATAGGGTGTCATGTCTTTTAATGTGTCCAAAGTATTTTATTTGCCTGATCTTTATTTCTCTTAGTAGTTCTTTCTTCATATTAAGTGTCTTTAGCACCTCTTTATTTGTTTTCTTCTCTTTCCATGATGTTCTCCCTATTCTTCTATATACCCACATCTCAAAGGCATCAATTTTGTCTTCTAATTGTTTATTTAGTGTCCATGTTTCTGAACCATACATTAATATGGAATAGATGTAGCATTTTATAATTCTCATTTTTAACTTGTTTGTAATTTGTTTAGATATTAATAATTTCCTCATGTCATTGAAGGTACTTTTAGCCATTCCTATTCTCCTTTTAACTTCTGTTTCACATCTGCCATCATTTGTGACTATGTGTCCAAGATATTGATACTGTTTTACTTGTTGTAGTTTCTCTCCCTGTATGTTTATGTTTACCTCCTGTTCTTCTGTGTTTTGACAATATCCACCCTTGATTAACGTATTAAGTAAGTAAACGTCAAGTAACCCACATCATTTATTAATGCCGTAGGAGTGTGAGATGTTAGCGATCTCACATTTCAGTGTCTCTGCAAATGAGGGCGGTAGCCATCTCCTCTCCCTCGCAGTCTTTACTTCCCGGACTAATCCGGTAACCATTTAAGGCTGCCTCGACCCCGGGAGCCGTTGCGATCTGAAAAACATTTCCCTGGGGAATGAACCCAGGGCCACTCATATGCGACACCAGTGCGCTAACTACTGCGCTACGCGGCTCCCGCATACAACATACTAAGTTTCCGCCCTTGAAGTTGGAAGCCATAAGCTTTTGGCGTCCATAAAAAAAACTATCTATCTGAAAAAACTACAGTGACAGTTTGACGCCAAAAATCTTTAATACGTATATATATTTATATATATTATTTATTTATATATATAAATAATATATATATATATATAACCCAATGAATTGGGTCTTAATTATTCATAAAATAGTTCTTCTATACTATCCGCGGTAGCACACCAATCAAGTATTTTATGGCTGTAGTAATTTTCTATGCAATATAAATACACTGAGTAGTTTACCATTGCTTTCTGAATGGTCCGGATGCTCAATTGACTGTGGCGGGATTTGAACCAGGAACATTGGCAGTCACAGACGAATCTGTACCACAGCGCCACAATCGAAAGGAAAATATCATGTAAGCTTGAGTGCCTAAATCCTCTCACAGCTGCCATTGCAGTATACCGCCTTACATTCCCGTGTGTCACCCGGGACCTGGACTTCTAATTCAAAGAATTTTGCAAAGAATAGTGTCACTGTTTTTTTTCTAGACATGTTGCGGGAGGTGATTAAGGAAAGTTTGAGGGATAACACTGACAACCTGTAACATGTGAAACAATTAAGAGATGTAATCCAGCAGTCATCGCATTTTTGTCATTTTGTGACAGATTAATATGTGACGAGCAATGCTAGATGTGACGAGCAATGCTCATAACAAACCCTTATGTGGTCACCTGAGGGTAAAAGAAAAAGAGGAAAGCCTAAAACAACCCTTAAAAACACCATTCTTAAAGAAGGGGAATTAATAGGTTGTAGGACCATCCAGGAACTAAAGCTGCAGGCAGCGGACCATATCATATGGAGAACCAAAACCTCTGCCCTATGTGTCGCTTGCGGCACGAAAGGAACTAACTAACTAACTAATGCTAAATGTTCTATCGCTGTGATGGGTCACCTCAGAATTGGTCTGATAAAAAAAATATGAGATAATTAGCCCATACGTGTGTGATGTGTCTCTGGCAGAGCTAGGTAATCCCGGGATGTTGTTGTACTGAATTACCTCCTTTCGGGGATTAACCTTGCATACATGACCCACCTTATACACCCATGCCTTTGGTACCTTACATGAGTCCGCGTGTTACTGATAACAATTTGTGCTTTTGTCAGAATGGCTGTGTTCTGTCAAGGGTTAACCGGCTCACAGCTGAAGGGATTATTTATCATCATCATCATCATCAACATCACCGCCCTAACAGGGAGACATGAGTCAATGCTTCTGTGTTTGCCTACGACGTGTACGGAGTATTCAACTCTGGTGTTGAGATACGTTGCGGACACAATCTTAGTACGCTTACAACAAAGTACTTCTTGACTTTCTCATTTCGCAGCTTATCTGAACTCCCCATCAGACTTTTTTTTCTGAATTGGATCTGTTGTATGATCCTTTTCCAAACTAAAGTGGCATTTAGATGTGACAGGTTGACCTCTGAAAATACACTTATACAACTGAGCCTTCCACATGACTTTTCCTTGTCTCTTGTACTCTTTAATACATACATATACTATATGAATCACAGATTAACAGAACACGAGACCAGACATGATTCTATCGTATGCTAACAACATGTTAGTATATTGTCAGGGTCGAGATTTATGTGTTTATTTTTTCATCTCATTTATTGTTTTTTTATATCATGGTTATCTTTGCTTGCGAAGGAGGAACACCATCTTCATCAATGTCAAACCCAACTAAAGCACTAGTTCACGTGGTTCACTTCAACCAATCGTAATGTCGACACGCCTACACCTGTCGTGTAACCGTAATGTCAACACGCCTACACCTGTCGTGTAATTTTAATGTCAACACGCCTACACCTGTCGTGTAATCGTAATGCCAACACGCCTACACCTGTCGTGTAATTGTATTCAGCAGTCATTGTAAGCTCATCCCCATTAAGTGCCGTTCTACAACGAAGGCGGCCAACAACCTGTCTCTTGCTTTGGTGGTGCACTCTGCTAGACTGTAATCTGTCCATCATGTGATATTTCACTAGGCCCTCCTATTGTATTTCTATTGCTGGCCTCCTTCTCTCAACTCTAACTTCCAGTAATGTCTTCAACAATGTGTCATGTACTTTTAATGTCCAAAATATTTTATTTAACGTGGTTTTCCTTTAATAGATTTTTCATACGAATTCTGTCCATAAATGACATCAACACTTTTCTGACAATTTTTGAGCCCCCTTCCCTGTCAACAACTGGTAAAAAATCCAAGACCCCCCCCCCATATTACCATTATCTCCACACACAAAATTGTCCCCCTACCCCTAAAAAATGTGCACAAGTGCGAAAGAAAGCCACGTAATTCGTGTGTAAATATCATTTTCTTGACATCAACTTCTGTCATACCACCTACTCTCCCTTTTCAGCCACTGCCAAGCTTTTTCAGACCCCTCTCTAGAGTGTAGATGGTTATGGACTGATGTCCTGGAATTCCATTGCTAACAGACCGACGATCATTAAAAAGATCCTAAAAGAACCTCCTGGACTTTTATAACCTGGAATTTTATAACCTGGAATTTTATAACCGTTAAGCCTAGGGGTGGGAGCTTAACTGTTTTGAAGCTCGTGGCAAGCAGTTTGGAAGCGCTTTAATGGATTGTGTCCCGATTGTTCAGAATGAGGTGAAATGACAGCTGGTTGTCATGGATACACAAGATCTCTTGAATAGAAGCTTAGGCCCCACAGACAAAACACTGTCACAAATAAAGAGAACGGCATGCTTGGAGTACCTACTTGCCATATAGGAAAGTTCTCTAAGGCACGAATAGTGAGAAATTCTCCTGAGAAATACGATTCGTCTCTTGTGTGCACACGAAGGCAGCACATCGCTAGATGACAGCGCCATATGAAAAAATAAGTGAGAACAAACATAACTGAAAGTAAGATTCATGCTTGAGACAAGCTTGCGACTGTCTTCCGACAACAAGGTGTATGAAATAACAAAGGCAGGATACCATTCCGTCCAAGTACCAAGAAAATGTGGTAAAAGCTCAGACTTGGACGAAGTATACAAAATGTGGATGAGCAAAACCTCGACAAGATGGCGTACCAATCCTAGTTCAATTGTTTTATTTGAGAATTACCTGTACTAAAAGAGGCTCACAAGTGAGATAAAGACCAGTACTCGAGGACACATGAGGCAATGGCGTGCAATTACACGAGAAAAGTTCATTAACAGTGAAACACCTCACATCAGATAGACCTAATCGACCCAAGTCGAAATTCCTGCGCATTGCCTGCCATCCAGAGTCACGTTTTGGTATGCACCGTCGAAGAGCACTATGGGTAGTAAAACATCACTTACATACCAAGAAAATATACTATGCGTATAACATACTTACATACCAAGAAAATATACTATGCGTATAACATACTTACATACCAAGAAAATATAATATGCGTATAACATACTTACATACCAAGAAAATATACTATGCGTATAACATACTTACATTATAAGAAAATATACTATGCGTATAACATACTTACATACCAAGAAAATATACTATGAGTTAAGCAAAGCTACACATCTCACCTGAAATTGTCCCTCTTTACGGGATTTGTTCATTGCTAATCCCGGACAACCATTTGTAGAAATTGGTGAAGTGGAAGGTAATACTGTCGTCAAGCTAGAATCTGGCTCTTTTAAAAAAAATATAGCATCGATGTGAGGATGATGGTGTCAGAAACATAGCAACGATGCACGGACATCTATACCTATATATAGATCCACAGATATCTAGGGTTCTTTATTTCATCAACGGACATTCATATATATATATATATATATATATAAGATACAACTATGAGTACGTATCAACAGACATAAATATAAAATGATGGCGCCATAGCTCAATCCTCCCAGAGAATGAGCTATGTTACCCTACTTCATGATAGCTGGGTGAAGCACGGGAGAAATTTTTATAAATAAATATTTGGGGTGCAAAGGGTACCGAACTGCTCTCTGCGGATCCAGGGTTAGCAGAAAACCCCAAAAGTACCTCCTCTTGGTGCACGCTGGAAATAGAAATCCAACTACCCGTGCTGATTCTGGCTCAACCTTTTGGGTATCGTGTCCGTAACGTGAATGTGGAGGCAGCAGATGGAAAGAGAATTGACTGCAAAAGGGGCAGGTAATATCTAAATTATTACTATAAGATTAATATTGACATGATTTATACGCTTTAAAATCACTACAGACTGATATAATTTTATACCACATCTTTTTTTACTGTGTAAGAAATAAGTCTACTGGTAGGCCACTATAATAAAATTTAAATGTGTAAACAATGCTTACAGTGCTTATATGGACACCTTGCTATTGCTGTGCAGAGTTACCACTCAACATTTTATAACGTCCCTAGTTCTAAGAACAAAAAAGCCCAGGAGTGGTAACGCTGCTGCTGTGTAGTAAGTACAAACATACCAATCTCTTGTCTCACTTCACTGAATGGTATCCCATCACCAGAAGTCCCCTCTCTGGTCCAAAGATATGTCATCAAAATGAAGACGTGGACGCACACAATATATATAGTTAATACAATAATATATCTCCCATATTTGAGTTGACACTTCATGGCGGTGAACAAGAGTCTACCTGCAAATAGAAATAACATAGCTTCATTTGCTATTGTATAATCCTACAAAAATCGAGATAACATCCCACATCTATCACTGTAAGCTACAATCATATATATATATATCAAAATCAATATGTATAGAAGATCAATCGTCTATTGTCTGTTTCCGGGTTAATGATCGTTGATCGACTTACCGTTAAGTTTAGGGGTGGGAGCTTAAGTTGTCGTTCCAAGGTCAGATGTGTCGCCGATGTTGCATTTAGTTCATGTTTGTTCAAGGTTATCTTGATGTTTTCTATCCACCGTTGTCTTGGTCACTGTTTTATTTGACTTTACGCCCGGGCATTATTTTATTATATGCCCTTATTGGTATTTGGTGTGGGTTCATTCTCATAAGGTGACCGAACCATTTTGCTTCCTGTCTTTCGACATGCTCAATACATGATATTATACCAATTCTTTTTCGAATTTCTTCATTTCTTATTTTATCTAGTTTAGTAACCATTGCAGCTTTTCTCAGACACATCATTTCACAGGTAACGACTTTCCTCTGCTGTGAGACTGTTAAAGACCATGTTTGACATTGGTAACATAGTGTTGGTAGAAAAATTGTAGATATTATTGTTTAAAAAAAATGTTATTTCCATCTTGATCTTTGGGTGAAGAAGTAATGGCGAAAGTTGTATGTCATTGTGTTTGCTTTCTGGCACCGTGTTAGTATTTCTCTACCTAGTCTTCCATTATCGGAAAAAATACTGCCTAGGTATTTAAATATATGTGTCTGTGTGCGTGCGTGTTTGTGAGTGTCTGTGTGCGTGTATTTTAGAATTTTTGTGTTTTAGCTACCTTTTTTACGCTAAGACTTTGTACTATTATCATTCATTAAACTCATAACCCACCATGGGTGTAGGAATGACACTTTAGATACATCAACACAAAATGTCCGACATGCTTCATTCTCAGTTCCTTATTTACGTGTGAAGAATCTTAATTCGAAAAATATCCTGACAGTTGAGGGTGGGAGAAGAAGAGAGAAGAGAACAGTTTGAATTAATAATATTAAAGACTGGACATTATTAAGATTCTTGATTCCAGTTTTTAATCAAGAATTTAAAAAATCTGAATCATGCCCAGTCTTTAATATTATCAATGCAAACTTTTCTTTCTCTCTTCTTCTCCCCCCCCCCCCCTACTGTCAGGATATTTTTGGAACGGAATCATATCTCGTCACGTGACCAAACCTCGCACGTTTACGACACTGTTGCTAGGAGATGTTCTCGACATGTAACATCATTGACTTTGTCAAGACATTCATTGAGTTAGTACACCAACAGTTTCGTCTTACGGAATAAAAATCTTCAGACATAGTCATTTTTACATACCTTATTTTACAGACTCTATTTTACAGATTCTATTTTACAGGCTCTATTTTACAGTCTCTATTGTACAGACTCTATTTTACAGACTCTATTTTACAGATTCTATTTTACAGACTCTATTTTAGATTCTATTTTACAGACTCTATTTTACACTCTATTTTTTACAGTCTCTATTTTACAGTCTATATTTTACAGTCTCTATTTTACAGACTCTATTTTTTAGTCTCTATTTTACAGTCTCTATTTTACAGACTCTATTTTACAGTCTCTATTGTACAGACTCTATTTTACAGACTCTATTTTACATATTCTATTTTACAGACTCTATTTTTTACAGTCTCTATTTTACAGTCTATATTTTACAGACTCTATTTTACAGACTCTATTTTTTTACAGTCTCTATTTTACAGTCTATATTTTACAGTCTATATTTTACAGACTCTATTTTACAGGCTCTATTTTACAGACTCTATTTTGGATGCACTTAGACATCACCCATATGCAAACCAAGATATCATCTGCATAGCACGAGCAGTGTACATCAGTTCTGGGACAATCCATCCATTATATGACGATATGAAAAATATCAAATGAAACATGGGAAATCACGGATAGGCGTGGAAGAGGAGATTATTACATGGAGGCACATTGGAGGACATAGAAAATGGAGAAGTGTGGGGAAGTGTTTGCTTGTTTGTTTGAGAACCTCAGGAATTACGAGCGATTACCTCTTATTTCCTTATGTGCGATGAGGGAGTTTCTGAACTTTCTTTCATACCCATGAAGCTTCACCTTTCGGCTTGGTGCAATGCCTATTGCAGGAGCCTTCTACTCAGGAGGGGATGGGCACCTAATACTGGACGGAACTCGGTGAGCTGATACTTTGCTTGGGTCACCCATTGTTTGCCTATCCTCTGACGAGGCGCTTCGCAACCAGCGAGCTGTTCCTCGTGTAGGAAGATCATTCCATTACCACACTCTGTGAACCTAGATCCCAGACCTAATTTCTTCCGTATGAGCCATGTTGGGTAACGTTCCAATTAGACTAGGGTTGATACATCTTGCTAGACGAGGCACTGCTGTGCCAAACACGTCGGTGGTCTGGAATTTGACCTGTGAATTTCTCACGCACTCAACTCACCCGCTTTAGATGGCCTTCCCATCCTTCGTCAAGCTCAGTCTGTGTATTTTGATTCTTCGCCATTGCGTATATTACCCAGAGACAGGTAAGGTACGAATCTTGGGCGGGGGGCTTTGTGGTGGACCCTTGGGTACTGAACCCTATTCTCTCTGTATGAGTCGTGTTGGGTAACGGCCTACAGTCGAGTTGGGCTAGGTTTGCAATGTCATTAGAGACTTTCGCTCCCCCCCCCCCCACTGCGTTGCCCCTAATGTCCAGATTTCGAGTCTCAACATTGCTTCTGTCAGACATTTGAACAACGCGCTCCCTAACATCTGTTCAATTCTTGTCCTGTGTACAATGGGGAGCTGTATTCAAAGTTTTCTTCCATACCCAGGAGTTCATGTTCAAGTTGGTGTATCCAATACTTGAGTCATGACTCCTACTTTGAATGGGATCAATTGTGTTGGGATCTGTCGGCTTCTGCATGTTCTTGAACATGAACAGCACTTCCGCCAGTCGGTCACGTGCTGGGTCGTTGTGGCTATGTTGCCACTGAATTCGATTCATGTATACTGCACTGCCCTCTAACGTGTGTTAACTTTCACATGTAGTGTACTCATCTTTGTATGTTAGGGACATTGGCAGTCCCTCCAATGTTTCTGCTTTTTAAGCCGGCCAGGTCGAATAGCAAGATGCCTTGAATATGTTGGCTGTGATTGTGTAGAGATTTCTGAGATATTTCCTGTCTCTCTGCAGGCATTTCTCATTCCACCCACAGCATCCACGGATACGAGCCTAAAATTATTAGCCAGGAATACAGCAAGAGCCGTTATATTTCTGTTTCCAGGTTGCACCACGAGGAGATACCTTTATGGTCTTGGTTATCAGATAACTCTGGGTCCGCACGAGAGCAATGCGAGACACTTAGCACCCCAGGGAAAGTGTATAGGAATAACAAGAAAAACTCTCAACCAACACAAAATCAGAACAGTTAGTTACCACATGATGAACGACATAATGAACAATATCAGACCGGGGCACCTATGGAAGTTACTGGTGGCATGATAATTATCTGACGCCCAGATAATCTGAGAATGATCGAACTCGGATTGTCCCCGAATGTAAATAAAAGAAACGGTAAAAACACATTACAACCAACCTTCAATATGGAGATAGTAAATGATTTAACATATTATACACACAACATCGTCACTATATAGAAGTAAATATAAGTAGGAAGCCAGAGGACAATTATTTAAAATTCTTGAGACTCACAATATTCAATTAACATTCACTATAGAATCATGCAAAATGCAGTGGATTTTCCGTATAATTGTAATGTTCACATCCAATGCGGTTCAGAACAAGCATAATTCCAAAACGGTTTTTCCCGATCTAACGCGCAAATCTCATGGCGTAATTTTCTACAGAAAAATGATATAGGCCTAATTAAAAATAAAATTGGCCAAAGTTTTAAATTGTAGTTTAACGTTGAACAATACATATGATCGACGTTTCGACTAAAAAGATCTGTATCAGGAAAGGAATGAACAAATACAGAATGGAACCACAAAGCAAATTGAGACTCATCATCATCAGGTGCTATGTTGGCTGGCGTAGGCGATCATGGCTCTCCACAGTCTCTATCCCCAGCATTATATATCAAGATAGTTGTTTTTTTTCCCCTGCCATGCCAGGTTGTCATATTGTCTAATATTTTCTCACGTTGTCGCCATCTTGTGTCTGTAGCCTTCAATCTTGCCTGTTGTGACTATGTTCTCCAAACCTCCCTCATGAAGTGGTCAAAAAATGAAGATTGTCTTTGTCTTATATTATTGATTAAGGTCCGTTTCGCATTTGATTCATTCAGCACCTCTACATTAGTTTTTCTGGCAGTCCATGGTATATAATTTGACATCCTATATACAAAACACTGAAACAAATATACAAAACTCACACTTAATGTATTCTCAGCATTCTTCCATAGAACCACATCTCTATTGCCTCTAATTTCCCACTTTCCTGTTTGTTTATTGTCCACTACACGCATCCATATGTTCATATAGGAATTATAAGCACTACATGCCATAATTCAATAATCGCAAAGATGTTTTGCCATTACAGATTTCTTGAATTACTCTATGATCAACTTATGAAACTAATTCAATTACTTTATGAGCCATTTACTTTTTAAAAATTATTGTTTGGCTTTCATTTAGTCACTATTATATAATTGTAATCACATTCCAAAAATAGCTAAGGTGCCTCTAAGTATAAATAGTCACCAACGGACCAACAGAAATCACAATAATAATCAGAAACGTAACGAATGATGTTATAATTAATTCTGTTGAAAGGTTTTCTATATTACCAAAGGTCTTTTATTATAACTAAATTAGGCTTACGTCTGAGGTTGAAGAAGCTTGTCTCGTCGTAAGATTATATATATATATATACCGAAAACGGTATATATACATATATATATATATATACACACATATATATATATAAATATATATATATACCGAAAACGGCTCCCAGGTTGACCCAGCCTGAATTGGGTATGGTTCATTCCGAGAAGTAAAGACAGTGAGGGAGAGGAGATGGCTAAATTAACTCTTGGTGTTAATTTTCAATGATTCGTCCGAACCTTGACCTCATTCAGTAGCTGGTGTTGAGGTACCTGTTCAGAAATTTGTTGTTTTTTTGTGTGTATAATTATTCCTTTTTTTAATTACTTTTTTTTTTTTAATGTGAAATATATATTCACATGGGTGTATATATACTTTATTTTATACAATGGTCTCTGAGCATATTTCAACCTGAGGTGAACATTTTTGCTGTTCACCCATTCTTACAATAACATATCCTTTATCTATCCTTCTATATGTGTTCTTCTTCTTCTTCTTCTTCTGCGTTCGTTCTCAAACTCCTGCAGATTAGCAGGATGTAGTCCGGAGAACGGAATGTGTTGTGTCATGGTTTACAGCATTGCTGCGATATATGCGCCTTTCGGTCTGACACATCCGACTTCAGTATGGATTTGGATCACTGACCCTATATGGGATGGGACAGCCAACTCCATCCCATAACCTCCTTAGTCGCCTTTTACGACATGCGTGGAAGGTAAACAGTGTTGCTATTCTTTGCTCCCCTTTCGGGTCCCGGCAACACACGGGAGCATATGTGTTATGTGATAATAATCTCTATCAATGTTTGTTTCGATACAAGTGAAAATATTTAATCATGGCTCTCATACTTCTTTCTGTCTTCCTGTACATGTTGTTAAATGACATGCTACAACTGTCTTAACAGTAAGATAGTTTTTAAATGACATGCTACAACTGTCTTAACAGTAAGATAGTTTTTAAATGACATGCTACAACTGTCTTAACAGTAAAATAGTTTTTCGTGTATGTAAGTTAAAGTCGCCATGACTTTCATCTTGGGAGAATAATGTGGTAGTTTCCCGTTGCTTTCCATATCCATATGGGGGATATCCATTTATAACAGCTCTCTTTGACCTAAAAAAATTGCCTTTTTCTTTATCAATAATATAAGAAAAAGGCAATCTTCTTTTTTTTTGCCACTTCATGAGACAGACAGGTTTAGAGAACATAGTCACAACAGGCAAAATTGAAGGCAACAGAGACAGAGGGCGACAACGTGAGAAAATATTAGACAGTTTGACAACCTGGCACGGCAAGGAAACAACATCGACTTTGATACATAATACTGTGGACAGAGAGCTGTGGAGAGCCATGACCGCCTACGCCACCCGGCATGGCACCTGATGATGATGATGAAGTTAAAGTATTCTACGAAAATATTTATATACAGTCTTCCTGTAATAGATAGTTCTGTCCGATGTCAACATGTGGTGGTCAATTATTCGTTATTTTCTATCCGATGTCAACATATGGTGGTCAATTATTCGTTATTTTCTATCCGATGTCAACATATGGTGGTCAATTATTCGTTATTTTCTATCCGATGTCAACATATGGTGGTCAATTATTCCTTATTTTCTATTCGATGTCAACATATGGTGGTCAATTATTCGTTATTTTCTATCCGATGTCAAGATATGGTGGTCAATTATTCGTTATTTTATCTTGTTTTACTGAAATGTATACTTGATCTCAATATATATTCGGAACAAACTGCATCAATAAGTTGTGAAAACAGCTACTCACCATACATAGAGATAAGAAGAGGGGTAAGACAAGGATGCATTTTATCACCAAGTCTATTTAATATCTACACAAAGAATATCGTTAAACATGTAGAAGAAATGCCAGGACTCAAAATCAATGGGAAAATAATAAACAACATTAGATATGCAGATGACACTGTTCTTTTGGCAGAAAGTGAACATGAACTACAAAGACTAATAGATCAAGTCAATAAATCAAGTAATGAATATGGACTGGATATAAATATTTTTTTTTAAAACCATGATAATCAGCAAAGATACAGAAGAACAAGAGATAAACATAAACATACAGGGAGAGAAACTACAACAAGTAAAACAGTATCAATATCTTGGACACATAGTCACAAATGATGGCAGATGTGAAACAGAAGTTAAAAGGAGAATAGGAATAGCTAAAGGTACCTTCAATGACATGAGGAAATTATTAATATCTAAACAAATTACAAACAAGTTAAAAATGAGAATTATAACATGCGACATCTATTCCATATTAATGTATGGCTCAGAAACATGGACACTAAATAAATAATTAGAAGACAAAATTGATGCCTTTGAGATGTGGGTATATAGAAGAATAGGGAGAACATCACGGAAGGAGAAGAAAACAAATAAAGAGGTGCTAAAGACACTTAATATGAAGAAAGAACTACTAAGAGAAATAAAGATCAGGCAAATAAAAAATACTTTGGACACATTAAAAGACATGACACCCCATTGAAGACCTTACTTGAGGGTAAAGTCAAAGGGAAGCGAGCAAGAGGTAGGCAGAGATACAAGTGGTAGAGTAACATCACACGATGGATAGGTTACAGTCTTGCAGAGTGCACCACTAAGACAAGAGATAGGAAATGTTGGAGATACATTGCAGCCAACCTTCGTGATGAACTGTACCTCTCATACTGTGCTATCTTTTCAACAAATAATAGGCCTATTAGTCAAATTTATTTACATCAAAGTTTCTTTTTCATTATAAAAAAAAAATATAGGCACAGCTATGGTAATCCAGATACTATGTCCTCGTGATTATATTTTCAATAATAACAAAACAATGACGTTTTCCACATATTTAATAAAGAACGATAATTACATGTGTATCAGTTATGTTTTTAACTGGTTGTTTCCCTTACACCTATATCCAATGTGTAGGTCACATCTGAATACAGTTTATGGAAAGTACTTCTGTTACTATCTACATAACTCGATGTAACCGCCAGAGATTTCTTGTCCCACCGTAACACTTTGAAGTTTCTTTCATAATGTAGACTCTATCTTCTTACCGTCGCTGCGGTTGGATTTAAATCGTGGTGTTAGCAGCCTCGGAGATTGAATACTAATCGTGTACGCCATCAACTTTCGCCTGTTATCGCTGAGATAAATGCTAAAATTTGTGGATGATTCACTCTAGTGTAGATGCCAGGGAGTAAAGGTAGAGCGCAGGATTCTCCGTTGGAGACAATTCCGTATACTTGAAATTGACCTTGAACGCGGCACATCAAAGGCGCGCCTGAGTCTCCCTGTTGATTTAAAACACAGATGGAAAAAAAGGAAAAAATCACAAATTGATTCATATCTGAGTTAAGTTTATTTCTTCTTCTTCTTCTTCTTCGTTTGTTCTTTCAAACTCCTGCAGATTAGCAGAATGTACTCCAGAGAAAGGAATGCGGTGTGTCATGGTTTACAGCATTGCTGTGATATCTGCGCCTTTCGGCCTGACACATCCGACTTCAGCATGGCTTTGGGTCACTGGCCCTATATGGGATGGGACAGCCAACTCCATCCAATAACCTCCTTAGTCGCCTCGTACAACATGCATGAAAGGTAAACAGTGTTGCTATTCTCTGCTCCCCTTTCGGGCCCCGACAACACACGGGTGTAAGTTTATTTGTTCTTAGTTACAATGACTTTTCTTTATTAGTTATTGATTTATGAA
Source organism: Meghimatium bilineatum (assembly GCA_034231615.1). Lineage (NCBI taxonomy): Eukaryota > Metazoa > Mollusca > Gastropoda > Stylommatophora > Philomycidae > Meghimatium > Meghimatium bilineatum. The sequence goes on from CM067310.1 coordinate 19,105,461, forward strand.
TTTCTGCATGTCAACGTGCTCAAGTCAAACCTATAGCTGCTGGATCGAAACCCTCTTTTCCGGACAGATGTCCAAGAGCTTACGTTTTTAGCGTGTGCACCAAAGATGTTCTACAAAGATGTTCTCCAAGAGCTTACGTTTTTAGCGAGTGCACCAAAGATGTTCTCCAAGAGCTTACGTTTTTAGCGTGTGCACCAAAGATGTTCTACAAAGATGTTCTCCAAGAGCTTATGTTTTTAGCGAGTGCACCAAAGATGTTCTACAAAGATGTTCTCCAAGAGCTTACGTTTTTAGCGTGTGCACCAAAGATGTTCTACAAAGATGTTCTCCAAGAGCTTACGTTTTTAGCGAGTGCACCAAAGATGTTCTCCAAGAGCTTACGTTTTTAGCGTGTGCACCAAAGATGTTCTACAAAGATGTTCTCCAAGAGCTTATGTTTTTAGCGAGTGCACCAAAGATGTTCTACAAAGATGTTCTCCAAGAGCTTACGTTTTTAGCGAGTGCACCAAAGATGTTCTACAAAGATGTTCTCCAAGAGCTTATGTTTTTAGCGAGTGCACCAAAGATGTTCTACAAAGATGTTCTCCAAGAGCTTACGTTTTTAGCGAGTGCACCAAAGATGTTCTACAAAGATGTTCTCCAAGAGCTTACGTTTTTAGCGAGTGCACCAAAGATGTTCTACAAAGATGTTCTCCAAGAGCTTATGTTTTTAGCGAGTGCACCAAAGATGTTTTACAAGAATCTACAAAACATGATAAGTAAAGAAGACACATACGAACCAACAGAAATAATCAACGATGAACACGGCAACACACTAAAAAGGCCCCAAGAAATCATGGAAAGATGAAAAATTACTTCAATCAACTGTTAAACTTAAAGGAAGGAGAAGTGACTACAACAATAAATACAAAATAAGAAGACCTAGAACCATACATTCTGAAATCTTAAATTTAAGGCGCAGTTAAACATGCACGAACAACGCACCAGGAATAGACAGAATACCTATAGAAATAATAAAAATACTAAGGGCAACAGATATAAATTTTCTACATGGACTGATAATGTGATATGGAAGACACAAAAGACACCACAGAAGTGGAATACAGCGGTTATTGTCCCCATCTGGAAGAAAAAAAGGTAGTAAGAGGGACTACACTAAGTATAGAGACATTTCACTTTTAAGCGAAGTAGGAAAAATCTTCAGCAAGATACTAGAGAGAAGGATGCGCCCGTATATAGAACCACGATCAACAACACACAAATGGACAAAGTAGGAAAAATAAAAGCTGTACAGATGCAATCTTCGCCATCAAACAACTTTCAGAAAGAGGGATAGAACATAACCAGACTTATATTTGGCTTACGTAGACCAAGAAAAATCTTTTGACAGAGTGGATAGAGATCAACTATGGATAACACTACAGACATATGGAGTTCCCAAACATCTGATAAACCTATGTCAGAGCATATAAGTCAATAGTCAATGCTCAGTAAGAACAAGCACAGGTACATCCGATAAATTTCAAATTCACTCAGGTGTGAGACCGGGATGTGTACTATCCCCCCTACTGTTCATAACATACATAGACCACATCTGTAAAGCAGCAAAGACAACGGAAGAAAACAATCTGAAAGATAACTTAAACGAGCTGCTATTTACAGATGACCAAGCAGTAGTTACATCATCAGAAGAAGAACTACAAAGATTTACAGTGAAGCTGCAGTATCTGCGCCATGCGTACTGACACATACAATTCCAGCTGGACGTTCTTTAGTACTTATTTTCACGTCCATCTTTGGTCTCTCATTCTTGACCAGATTGTCAGTTTCCAGTCTCTTTCTCTAATGATCACAATTTGGAGATAATGTATGAACTTTGCAGCTCTTGTTCACTGATTTACTGTCAATTATGAATAACTGATCACTATTCATCCATCCATCCATCCATCTATCGATCTATCTATCGATCTTTCTATCGATCTATCTATCTATTCGCTAAACTCTTTGTTGCCTTTTAGCGACAGGGGTAGAAGAGTTTTCTGGAGATGGCCCTCTTGTGTGCTGAGTATATTGTGGAGTTTGTCGCCTATTTTATTTCTGCTGTCCATCATTTTGGTGGTCGGCCTCTAAATCTGCCTTCACTGTATCTGTGTAGCATAGCTTGCTGTGGTATGCTGTCTGATGGCAGTCTGCAGATGTGAGGTCATCATTTAAGGTGCCATTTAGCATAGCATGCTGTGGTATGCTGTCTGATGGTAATCTGCAGGTATGTAGTCTACTAATCACCATATCGCATGAATGCTCAAAATCTTAATCACCTGCTCTATTTACCTGGTTCACAGAAATGAAGTTTATACAAAAATATGATAATTACCTTACAGGAATCTTTTCCCCCGCTATAAAAGTCACCAGCGCAGAGAGTCCTGTCATTCACCCTGTCCTGCCCGTAGCTGCTTTGACATTTGTTGTGGTCAACGATAGGAACGTCTACCTCTTGGAGATGTGATGTGGACTCCTTGATATTAGCTGAAAACGAAAACAATAAAATATGTCTTGTAGTGTTTTCATTGCCTAAATCTTCTTCCAAGATTCATAATCAAAACAAAATATTGATGTCACTGCTGTTGTTACTGCTGTTGTTAATGCTGTTGTTACTGCTGTTGTTACTGTTGTTGTTACTGCTGTTGTTACTGCTGTTGTTACTGTTGTTGTTACTGCTGTTGTTAATGCTGTTGTTACTGCTGTTGTTACTGTTGTTGTTACTGCTGTTGTTACTGCTGTTGTTACTGCTGTTGTTACCACTGTTGTTACTGCTGTTGTTACTGATGTTGTTACTGCTGTTGTTACTGATGTTGTTACTGCTGTTGTTACTGCTGTTGTTACTGATGTTGTTACTGCTGTTGTTACTGATGTTGTTACTGCTGTTGTTACTGCTGTTGTTACTGCTGTTGTTACTGCTGTTGTCACTGCTATTGTTACTGTTATTATTACTACGGCGACTGCGTAGTACCACTACCTGCCACTACCACTAGCACTACTACTACAACTACCACTATAACTACCACTACTACTCCCACTACACCTATCACTATTACTACTACTACTGCTGCTACTACTACTACTACTATTGAGGAAGCATCATTCTATTTACCTGAAGTGTCTGAGAAAACTTACTGGTATGCTTTGGTAGGATCACATCCCTGACACAGAGATTCTAGAAAAGATTAATATGAAAATCATTCACGCATTGTTGATCAGGTCACAACTTCAGAGGTCACGTCGTCCGCTTGTCAGACGAGCTTTTCCCAGAGACCTTTCTATGGTGAGCTGCGTGTAGGTAAGTCTTCAAGGGGGAAAACGGCGGCGAAAACGTATTTTGCAAGGAATTGTCGAAGGTGGGAGGAGAAGATGCAATAAAGAACATCATGAATGTATAACATAAAGGATTGGTCTTAGTGGGATTTTTCTACATTCCTTCGAATGGCTGATGATAGAGGTGTTCTGGAGGCGTTTTGTGCTAATGGCCCCATTGTGTAGCACCCATACGACCCTGACACGTTAAAGGTCTTCTATCTCTCTCTCTCTCTCTCGCTCAAGTGGAAACCAGTAGAACTTCAAGAACTTTTTTTAAGACCTCTCTCAAGCGCTGCATGGTTGACCAATGGATTTGGAGAACCACTGCTGCTGACCGTCCAGCCTTCAACAGTCAGATCAAAGAGAGTATTTAAAGTTCTGAACATGGTAGAACATTGCAGGCGATTGAAAATATACACAAATAAAAGGGAAGATCTGTCTGGCTTCTCTCATCGCAAGACTTGCTACATTTCTGCTCTCACTGCCACTGCAACAGATCATTCCGATCCCGGAGTGGACTCATCTTCCATCTGAGGACATGTAATCAAACCTAAATTGACCTTTGTTTGTCATTCTCTTGGTCATTTTCGTTTACGAAGGAGGGACAGCATCATCAACATCAAGATAGAAAGTTAAAGAGTAAGAAGCAGATAATTAAAGAGCAGATAATTAAGGAGCAGATAATTAAGGAGCAGATAATTAAGGAGCAGATATTTAAGGAGCAGATAATTAAGGAGCAAATAATACTTACCAACAGTCGTTCCCCAACCAGCTACAACACAGAAGTCAGCATTCTTGGGATCTGACCCAATTTTCGGAAGACAAATTGTAGCCAAACAATCTGAGAAAGTCAGATCTTCTGCTAATGTCAAAATGGCGGCATCGTTTACTGCAGATTTAATTACATAAAAGTGGTATTATGACACATGAAAGTGGTATTATGATCGATAAAAGTGGTATTATGACCCATAAACGTGGTATTATGACCCATAAAAGTGGTATTATGACCCATAAAAGTGGTATTATGACCCATAAAAGTGGTATTATGACCCATAAAAGTGGTATTATGACCCATAAAAGTGGTATTATGACCCATAAAAGTGGTATTATGACACATGAAAGTGGAAGAGCGCATGTACCGCTGGATCAGTAACCAACCATCAATGTCCAGGAGTGCATGTTCAAGTTGGCACATCCAATGCGAGATCCATTGCACCACGGAGTGTAATCTTTAAAAAAAAACTCAACCTGAACATGACATGGCGACAGCAAGTATATGTGACCTTTATCACACACGCCACTAAAATGTTCCTGCAACTCCCGGATGGGAAAAATGCATTATTGACAGTCATAGTACTCATTTATTTCATTTGTAAGAGAAAAAACAAATCTGCAAATTAGGAAATCCAACATTAGAACAACCAAGTCTTTTAAGCAAATGTATGTACTATGACATCATCATCAGAGAATATCTTTAAAAATATAGAAGAAATACCAGGACTCAAGATCAATGGGAAAATAATAAACAACATTAGATATGCAGATGACACTGTTCTTTTAGAAGAAAGTGAACATGAACTACAAAGACTAATAGATCAAGTCAATAAATCAAGTAATGAATATGGACTGGATATAAATATCAAATAAAACAAAAACCATGATAATCAGCAAAGACACAGAAGAACAGGAGGTAAACATAAACATACAGGGAGAGAAACTACAACAAGTAAAACAGTATCAATATCTTGGACACATAGTCACAAATGATGGCTGATGTGAAACAGAAGTTAAAAGGAGAATAGGAATGGCTAAAAGTACCTTCAATAACATGAGGAAATTATTAATATCTAAACAAATTACAAACAAGTTAAAAATTAGAATTATAAAATGCTACATCTATTCCATATTAATGTATGGCTCAGAAACATGGACACTAAATAAACAATAAGAAGACAAAATTGATGCCTTTGAGATGTGGGTATATAGAAGAATAGGGAGAACATCATGAAAAGAGAAGAAAACAAATAAATAGGTGATAAAGACACTTAATATGAAGAAAGAACTACTAAGAGAAATAAAGATCAGACAAATAAAATACTTTGGACACATTAAAAGACATGACACCTTATTGAAGACCTTACTTGAGGGTAAAGTCAAAGGGAAGCGAGCAAGAGGTAGGCAGAGATACAAGTGGGAGAGTAACATTACACGATGGACAGGTTACAGTCTAGCAGAGTGCACCACCAAGACAAAAGACAGGAGATGTTGGAGATACGTTGCAGCCAACCTTCGTTGCGGAGACGGCACTTAATGATGATGATGATGTACTATTAACTATACTCTTGCAGTATATCATGAAATAGACACCATAGATTCATCAAACAATAATTATAATCGGTGAACATCGTTTATGACACACGGTTTGCATATCACTTTTATCATATGTCTCTGTGTGAGAAAAGAGCTACAAGATTTCTAAACTTGAAAAAATACAACGTGTTAAAGTAATGGTACGGAGATCAATACCGGACAATGAAGATATTTACAGAGATAATCAACAAACAACAGTTCATATATAGCAGAATTGACAGAAACTATATTTATCGAAGTCTTATATGAATATGGCAATGGAAACACAAATAAATCGTTACAATTTTGAAACGTACTAGGCTGGAATGTTCAGACTGAAATCCATATCAAAGAGCAGAATCAATATTTCAGTGAAAATCAAATTACATAGATTTGTAGCGATAACATAATTCTTATTTACGGATGTGAGCAGGACCGTATTTACGTAAAAGTTAAACAAGCTATTGGTCTTAGGGGCCCCAAAAAATTATATTTAGTACTGACATATAATATCTGGACTTATAAAGGGCCCCCATATCTCAAATAGCTTAGTGCCTTATCAAGTGTAAATACTGCACTCCGTATGCCAGACAAGCGCCTTCCAAAGAGATTATTCTATGGGGAGCTGTGCGAAGGTAAACGTTCAAGTGGAGGGCAGAAAAAACGCTTCAATGAACACTTAAAAAGCTCTCTCAAACACTGCAGCATCGATCCTAGCTCCTGGGAGACTACATCACTTGATCACTCACCCTGGCACACCCAGATCACTGCTGGTATCACGAAATTTGAAAAAGAAAGAACACTGCGGGCAATCCACAAGCGCAAGAAGCGGAAGGACAAATCCGAAAATTCTCCTACCCCGAACCTTCAGCACTCCTGCATGCACTGCAATAGAACTTTCCGTGCACGAATCGGACTCATCGGGCATCTACAAACGCACAAACCAAATTAGTTAATTACCAATTATTATTATTATTATTATTATTGTTGTTCTTGTTGTTTTTTTTTGTTGTTCTTGTTCTTCCTGTTGTTCTTGTTGTCATTATTATTATTATTATTATTATTATTATTATTTATTTCATCGCATTTATTGTTGTTCATGCCATGCTCATCTTCGCTTGCGAAGGAGGAACATCAAATACTACACTGGATGTGAGAGATGAAATGGAGAAGAAAACACGGGCATTTTGAAAACAAACTTTACAGACGAGTATTGCCCATCAATTGTACAGAACATAAAACTAATATATATATATATATGTGAGAAACACAATAAATGTTTGTGTACGTCAATAAGAATATCTCCTAGTAGTGGTGAAATATCGCAAAATTGCGTGGCTTATGCAAGTGATAAGGCCAGATTTATATTTCAAGTATGTCCTGCAGAGTACAGTTGAGGGTGGAAGAAGAAGTGGCGGGAATACAAAAGTATGGATTGATCATGTTAAAGACTTGACAGGATTAAGATTATCTATACATAAACAAAGAACTCAGAAGATGGAGGTATGGCTGGATTTGTATGTTGTTGTCATCAGAGGCGCACTCCTACGATCCTCATGGGTTATCTTCTTCTTCTTCGTTCGTTCTCAAACTCCTGCAGATTAGCAGGATGTAGTCCGGAGAACGGAATGCGTTGTGTCATGGTTTACAGCATTGCTGCGATATCTGCACCTTTCGGCCTGACACATCCGACTTCAGCATGGCTTTGGGTCACTGACCCTATATGGGATGGGACAGCCAACTCCATCCCATAACCTCCTTAGTCGCCTTTTACGACATGCGTGGAAGGTAAACAGTGTTGCTATTCTTTGCTCCCCTTTCGGGCCCCGGCAACACACGGGCGCTCATGGGTTATGAGTTTGAGGATGATTTATATGACTTACTCTTGTGCAGTACAGATGGCAGCACAGTACTATCGGTCTTACACATCATTGTTCTACAGAATGATGTGTTCCAGTCATATAAAGTACTGTAACTATTCGTCAACAGTGATGTGTTCCAGCCCACAAAGTACTTGACTTATTCCCCGAAAGTGATATTTCCTAGCTTCATGAAGTACTTGACTTATTCCCCGAAAGTAATATGTCCTAGCTTAATGAAGTACTTGACTTATTCCCCGAAAGTAATATGTCCTAGCTTAATGAAGTACTTGACTTATTCCCCGAAAGTAATATGTCCTAATACCAAAAATACTTTATTTATTCCCCGAAAGTGATATGGTTTAGTCCCACAAAGTACTTGACTAAATTCCCCGAAAGCGGTATGTCCTAGTTCCACAGAGTACTTGACTGAATTCCCCGAAAGCGGTATCCACATAGTACTTGACTGAATTCACCGAAAGCGGTATGTCCTAGTTCCACAAAGTACTTTACTTATTCCCCGAAAGTGGTATGTCCTAGTTCCACAAAGTACTTTACTTATTTCCCGAAAGTGATATGGCCTTGTCCCAAGAAGTACTTTAATTATTCCCCGAAAGTAATATGGCCTTGCCCCAAGAAGTACTTTACTTATTCACCGAAAATGATATGGCCTAGTCCCACGAAGTACTTTACCTGGTTCCCCAAAAGTGAAAGTGTCTTAGTCTCACAAATTACATGACTTATTTCCCAAAAGTGATATGTCATTAACCCAAAGTTCTTCTTCTTCATTGTTCATTCTCAAACTCCCGCTGGATCTCCCTTACAGCAGGACCATTGTCCTACTAGATTTCTAGCAGGATGTAGTCCAGAGAATGGAAATGCGTTGTGTCGCCGTTTTATTTGCGCCAATGGCTCGATACATCCGTCTTCGGCGGGAACCCAAAGTTCGTTAACCCTTTTTTTTAACCCTTTATCAAAAGTTATGAAGTTAATTATCCTGCTACAAAAAATTGAAACAACATTCGACAACAACATTATATGAACAACAACATTATATGAACAACAACATTCGACAACAACATTATATGAACAATACTCATTCTCCTCTCCCTTATCAAACTCAGCACTTACTCATGTTCACAGGATCGTGCTGAGGGTGAATTGTATAGTTGGCAATAGAGTATTCCTTGGCGTTAGACACGGAAGAGGATCCAACCTTAACACGCACACTATCACTTCTAAATAGTTGATAGGTGCGCCTAGAAATATAAATATAGGAATATTATAATCACATATTACGCGGTTCATTCTGAAATATCTTACTTGTTTCATTCTGAAATATCTCACTTGTTTCATTCTTTCCATTACGCGGTTCATTCTGAAATATCTTACTTGTTTCATTCTGAAATATCTCACTTGTTTCATTCTTTCCATTACGCGGTTCATTCTGAAATATCTTACTTGTTTCATTCTGAAATATCTCACTTGTTTCATTCTTTCCATTACGCGGTTCATTCTGAAATATCTTACTTGTTTCATTCTGAAATATCTCACTTGTTTCATTCTTTCCATTACGCGGTTCATTCTGAAATATCTTACTTGTTTCATTCTGAAATATCTCACTTGTTTCATTCTGAAATATCTCACTTGTTTCATTCTTTCCATTACGCGGTTCATTCTGAAATATCTTACTTGTTTCATTCTGAAATATCTCACTTGTTTCATTCTTTCCATTACGCGGTTCATTCTGAAATATCTCACTTGTTTCATTCTGAAATATCTCACTTGTTTCATTCTTTCCATTACGCGGTTCATTCTGAAATATCTCACTTGTTTCACTCTGAAATATCTCACTTGTTTCAGTCTCTCCATTACTTTCCTTTGTCGTTCTATTCTTTCTCCACCTTCAACTATTCCCTGTAGGATACTATTAAAAAAGCATTATGTCTTCTTTAACTTCTTCTACGTTCGTTCTCAAACTCCTGCAGATCAGCAGGATGTAGTCCGGAGAACGGACTGCGTTGTGTCATGAATTACAGCATTGCCTGACACATTCGACTTCAGCATGGCTTTGGGTCACTGACCCTATATGGGATGGGACAGCCAACTACATCCCATAACCTCCTTAGTCGCCTTGTACTACATGCATGGAAGGTAAACAATGTTGCTATTCTTTGCTCCCCTTTCGGGCCCCGACAACACACAGGGGAAATGGCATCATGAATTCCCCATTACTTGCCCAAACTACTCACGTTTGAATCTCTATACTCTATATGTAACAGTTGACCATTAGCTTACTGGTTCATGAGGCAGTGACCGGCTGTGAGTATATGTCTTCTCGTCAAGATAGCTCCGGCGCAGACAGAACTTCCACGAATTGAGACATAAGCTAGCCATGGGTACTCACACTCAGCCGCCATAATGCCTCCCACGATGCGCAGTCTGTGAGTATGATTAGTCACTTTCTGAATGCCACATTCTGAAACAGAAAAACAAAGAGATTACAAACTATCTTCTTCTCTCTCACACTATCTCTCTTCTCTATCACTCGTCTCTTTCTCTCTATATCTCTCTTCTCTCTATCTTTATATCGCTCTCTCTATATATATATTATATTTATCTTTTTATATATCTCTTCTTTATCTCTCTTCTCTCACTCTATCTCTCTTCTCTCACTCTATCTCTCTTCTCTCACTCTATCTCTCTTCTCTCACTCTATCTCTCTTCTCTCTCTATCTCTATCTCTCTCTTCTCCATCTTTATCATTATATATCTCTCTCTGTATATCTTTCCATCCATCTATATCTCTCTCTATGAACGTTCATTCTCAAACTCCCGCTAAATCTTTCTTGTAGCAGGACCATGGTCCTACTAGATTACCAGCAAGATGTAGTCCAGAAAATGGAAATAAGTTGTGTCGCTTTGTATTTGCGCCAATGACCCGACACATCCGTTTACGGCGGATTGTAGTGCTAAATACCATGTTATATTTTCCACTGTGGATCGGGTTTGAACACTACAAACCCTATTCTTTCCCCGTATCTTAAGACTTGAATATTCATTACCGCCGAAAACAGATGTGTCGGCTATTGGCGCAAATAAAACGGTGACACGAATCATAGTCATTCTCTGGACTGTATCCTGTTGGAAATTTAGTAGGACCCTTATTGTTCTACAACAGGAATCCAGAGGGAGTTTGAGAATGGACGCTGAAGAATATGAAGAAAGCTTACCAAACGTTGGAGTGCTGGTAGCTGTCAGTGTGGTTCTTGAGCTTTCCATGGTGGTAGTCTCTGTTGTAGTGGATGTTATTTGGTAAGCTGCAATGTACAATAATTTTTAATATTGTGTGTTTTGTTCTAATTTTTAACATTGTGTGTTTTGTTCTAATTTTTAACATTGTGTGTTTTGTTCTAATTTTTAACATTGTGTGTTTTGTTCTAATTTTTAACATTGTGTGTTTTGTTCTAATTTTTAACATTGTGTGTTTTGTTCTAATTTTTAACATTGTGTGTTTTGTTCTAATTTTTAACATTGTGTGTTTTGTTCTAATTTTTAACATTGTGTGTTTTGTTCTAATTTTTAACATTGTGTGTTTTGTTCTAATTTTTAACATTGTGTGTTTTGTTCTAATTTTTAACATTGTGTGTTTTGTTCTAATTTTTAACATTGTGTGTTTTGTTCTAATTTTTAACATTGTGTGTTTTGTTCTAATTTTTAACATTGTGTGTTTTGTTCTAATTTTTAACATTGTGTGTTTTGTTCTAATTTTTAACATTGTGTGTTTTGTTCTAATTTTTAACATTGTGTGTTTTGTTCTAATTTTTAACATTGTGTGTTTTGTTCTAATTTTTAACATTGTGTGTTTTGTTCTAATCTTACGATTGTAGCAGTTGTGGTTTACATCAAATTATAAAAGCGAAGTTTTGAAAGTGTTTGTAGACTTTCCTGTTGATGTTGTGTGTGTAGATAATCTCACACAAGTCTTTGTAGACTTTCCTGTTGATGTGGTGTGTGTAGATAATCTCACACAAGTCTTTGTAGACTTTCCTGTTGATGTGTTTGTAGACAAACTGAAAGAAATGTTTGTAGTCTTTCCAGTTGATATTGTTGTATTTGTAGATGAACTGAAAGATGTGTTTGTAGATGATCTCATACATTCTTTGTAGACTTTCCTGTTGATGTGTTTGTAGACAAACTGAAAGAAATGTTTGTAGTCTTTCCAGTTGATATTGTTGTAGTTGTAGATGAAATGAAAGATGTGTTTGTAGACTTTCCAGTTAACATTGTTGTGTTTGTAGATGAGCTGACGGAAGTGTTTGTAGACTTTTAAGTTGATATTGTTGTATTTGTAGACAAACTGAAAGAAATGTTTGTAGTCTTTCCAGTTGATATTGTTGTGTTTGTAGATGAACTGAAAGATGTGTTTGTAGACTTTTCAGTTGATATTGTTGTATTTGTAGAAGAACTGAAAGATGTGTTTGTAGACTTTTCAGTTGATATTGTTGTTTTTGTAGATGAACTGAAAGATATGTTTGTAGACTTTCCAGTTGATGTTGTGTTTGTAGATGAGCTGGCAGAAAAACATGGTCTAATTAATCTAACAATACATGTGGAGAAAATGTATTGGAAATGGTATCAGGATAGAAGTTTATGTGCAAGAACTTGCCAATTTGAACTCTTCTTCTACTTCACAGTTCATTCTTATACTCCCGCTGAATCTCTCTTGTAGCAGGACCATGGTCCTACTAGGTTTCCAGCAGGATGTAGTCCAGAGAATGGAACTGAGTTGTGTCGCAGGTTTATTTGCGTCATTGGCCTGACATATCCGTCTTCGGAGGACAGTTGAACTCAAAACCGCAAGACACAATTATATACACAGATGGCTGTTAATTAAAGAAATTAATAAGTGTATGTGGGAAGAACGGTGTTCCGTAGAAGAACGGCAGGATGGCGTTTGAGATAGATTGCTTGTTTCAATAAAACATTGAGAATGATAATGTATAATGTAAGCGGTGTATGCGGCACTCAAATAAGCGGTGTATGCGGCACTCAGATAAGCGGTGTATGCGGCACTCAGATAAGCAGTGTATGCGGCACTCAGATAAGCGGTGTATCCGGCACTCAGATAAGCGGTGTATCCGGCACTCAGATAAGCGGTGTATGCGGCACTCAGATAAGCAGTGTATGCGGCACTCAGATAAGCGGTGTATCCGGCACTCAGATAAGCGGTGTATCCGGCACTCAGTTGATTGGTGACTGAAATACTAATTGACACGATGACACTCCTGGGTCTCCCACGGCACATTGCGTAAGATAGAATAGTGTATGTTACGAATATTGGTCACGTACTCATTAATAAAATTAACTCGTTCAATGTATTGCATGGATATACTGCCCTGATCTAGAAGGGACCAGAAGCGATAACTAGCAGACGTAATAGCAGGCAATGAAGAACTGACATAATGGCAGAAAGTCCGGGGGTTTGTGGCACAATACTGAGATTAGATAGTAAGTGCAGTCATTGAGTTTAAGAATAGAGAGTACGGACAGTCATTGTTTTTAAGAATACAGAGTACGGACATTCATTGAGTTTAAGAATAGAGAGTACGGACAGTCATTGAGTTTAAGAATAGAGAGTAAGGACAGTCATTGAGTTTAAGAATAGAGAGTACGGACAGTCATTGAGTTTAAGAATAGAGAGTAAGGACAGTCATTGAGTTTAAGAATAGAGAGTACGGACAGTCATTGAGTTACTACAGAAGAGGATGCTGGAAATGAGAATGTTCGCATGCCTAAAAATTACAGAAACGGGGGTGATCATGTATGAATTATGAAAATGTGCTCTCTCTCTCTCTCTCTCTCTCTCTCTGGAAAGATCCGAAGATCACATAATAAATACCCAGCTGGGACTAGCATCTACAAACCTGCTAAGTTACAGCTACACCTCTTTCGACCAGTAATCCTACTCCAAGATGGTCTATGGGTTTCTTTGTACCCTTTATGTGATGGGACAACGAACACCATCGCCCAAACCTCCATAGCCGCCTCTCACAACATGCCTGCTCAGAGACAGCTACATCTCATTCGGACCCTGGCAACAGGATACCAAACTGCATTTCGTAATATTCACAACGGCCATTTTGAATTTTCAAAGCATGAACTAAATTATATTTCTCTCTCTCTCTCTCTCTCTCTCTCACGCATACAGTTGATATCTCACTCCTTTATCAGTAGCTTCCCCCCCCCCCAATAACTTCCTCACTTACCTGAACACCAATCTGTGCATGTTCTGAACATACTTTGCAAGTTTATCACAGATTTCACAAATTGCTGATAGAATCTTCGTCGAGCTTCACATTGTCTGCAGAACAAATCTGAAATAGCATTTTTCATTCTCGTAACATGTATACATACGTATTCATAAATATTAAATTGTTATTTCGTATTAACATATTTTTTATTGAAATATTTGTTACCAAAATATTCGTTATTGAAATATTTGTTATTGAAATATTTGTTATTGAAATATTCGTTACCAAAATATTCGTTATTGAAATATTTGTTACCAAAATATTCGTTATTGAAATATTTGTTATTGAAATATTTGTTATTGAAATATTTGTTATTGAACTATTTGTTATTGAAATATTCGTTACCAAAATATTCGTTATTGAAATATTTGTTACCAAAATATTCGTTATTTAAATATTTGTTATTGAAATATTTGTTAGTGAAATATTTGTTACCAAAATATTCGTTATTGAAATATTTGTTATTGAAATATTGGTTATTGAAATATTTGTTATTGAAATTTTTTTTATTGAAATATTTTTAATAGAATATTTGTTATTGAAATATTGGTTATTGAAATATATGTTATTGAAATATATGTTAATGAAATATGTGTACTGAAATATGTATTACCAAAATATTTCACGAAAAATCGCACGCCCAGGTATTGTAAGGATAATCGCATACCAAAAAAGGCCAAATATTGATTCCACGTATATAAATAGTAACCAACTGAAAGCCAAGTATTAATTAAAACTACGTAACGAATGAAGTCCAACTTAATTTAGCGAACTGATATTCTATAACTACCGACGATTTCCATAATTGTCTACGGCCTCTAGTACACCCATTTGTTTACTTTGTGATCAAGAAAATAACGTACAACATTTTCTAATCCAATATTTAAAATTCTATTTTTTTTAAAAACGATTGGATAGTATACGTTAGGTCGAATTACAAGAGTTAAAAGCAAAGTTGGAAAATGTTACCAGCAAGTACAGAATGGAAATCAATACAGAAAAGAGCAAAATCGTGAGACACAAAAGAACATACCAACATCGTGATGAATGGATGTAAACTCAAGGAGGTGAATACTTTCAAATACCTCGAACTCAGCATATGCAACGATGGAAAATGCAAAGCAGAACTAAAAATAAGGCTGGAGATGGCTTTAGCTTCCTTGTCAAGGCTAACGGTGATTTGGGAAAGTAACGTCAGTGTTGGAGTGAAAAACAAACTGTCGCTGGTGATTTATTTTGTGTTGTATGGTTGTGAGAGATGGACACTCACTGCAGACATAGAGAGGCGATTACAGGTTTTCAAGTACAAATGTTACAGACGAATTCTACGAATTTCCTACAGAGAGCATAAGACAAATGTGTACGTAAGAAATAAAATAAAGATGTGTGTGGGTGTACAAGATCCATTTCTTTCAATAGTGAAATGACGGAAACTAGCATGGTTTGGACATGTATACAGGCACGATTCCTTGTCAAAAACAATTCTGCAAGGAACTGTCGAAGGGGGGGGGGAGAAGAAGATGAGGGTAAATAAAGACATGGACAGGTAATATCAAGGAATGGACAGGAAAGATGTGTCCTCACGCACCCACATCGTTGACGATAGAAAACGCTGGAGTGTGCTGAAGCATCGAATGCTGGGTACATTCACGACCCTGACGGGTTACCGGTTTTATGATAGATATAAATTACGACCGAAATATTAATAAAACAAATCACATTAAAAAATATTATTAGAAAGAATGTTTTTTTTTTTAAAATATGAACATATAGTCAAAGGATTCTGTGATTGTAACAAAAATATGAACATATAGTCAAAGGATTCTGTGATTGTAACAAAAATATGAACATATAGTCAAAGGATTCTGTTATTGTAACAAAAATATGAACATATAGTCAAAGGATTCTGTGATTGTAACAAAAATATGAACATATAGTCAAAGGATTCTGTGATTGTAACAAAAATATGAACATATAGTCAAAGGATTCTGTGATTGTAACAAAAATATGAACATATAGTCAAAGGATTCTGTGATTGTAACAAAAATATGAACATATAGTCAAAGGATTCTGTGATTGTAACAAAAATATGAACATATAGTCAAAGGATTCTGTGATTGTAACAAAAATATGAACATATAGTCAAAGGATTCTGTGATTGTAACAAAAATATGAACATATAGTCAAAGGATTCTGTGATTGTAACAAAAATATGAACATATAGTGAAAGGATTCTGTGATTGTAACAAAAATATGAACATATAGTGAAAGGATTCTGTGATTGTAACAAAAATATGAACATATAGTGAAAGGATTCTGTGATTGTAACAAAAATAAACTGTAAGTCCTTGACTTCATGATATAACAAGGGGATGCTTTATCCATGATTGTAAAAGGATGTGCCCCCATAATGCAGGTCTTAATCCCAAAACTAACAACATTGAAGTTAGGCAGTTTCTAATATCTGCAGTGTCACTGCGATCGTTACTTCACGTCAGTGTTACTTTAACAAATATACGGATCTGTTGCCAAGAGGTAGTATGCGCTTTCCAGATTGTCAATGTTACCAGGCCGTAGGCATTTATGCATTTCAACATTTAAGAAAGCAAAGGCAGCCTACTTGATAAATGTATATTGTCTGGAAAATTTGTACAGCCAAAACATGTTCTTTAGGTCACTACGTCCTGAATATGACATGATACCAATCTTTTTTAAAATATCGTTGACAAATAATTACGAATGATGGCAGACGTCAAACAGAAGTTAAACACATAATAGGAATTGCTGTTGTTGTTGTTCGTCCATCACATGATGATGATGACCATTTGTTACATCCACTTTTGAAAATTCAATTTTAGTAATGTCCTTGATTATTAGTTCGTAGATGGCTAATGAGCCATATTCGAGCTGTAAATGTCCTTGGAGAGTTCGGACATGGAATGACGTCTGTAGACGGATCTTGGTCTATCCGTGACTTTCTAGCTGCTCTCTTCTTTTCACAAGATGATGTGCTCTTTTTTATTTTAGAACGCCATGTAGATCTATTTTGTGCAAGTTCTTCCCATGTATCGTGGTCTTTTTCAGAGGCTTTCGGTGAGTTTTTTAACGAGTCCTTGTAGCGCTTCCTTTGGCCACCTTGAGATCGTATACCCTTCTCTAGCTCACCATAGAGAAGTATCTTTGGCAGACGATGGTCTGGCTTACGCACCAAATGACCTTCCCAACGAATCTGTGTCTGCATCAGGATCGTGTCAATGCTTGGGATACCAGCTCTATCAAGGACAGTGGTATCTGGAATCTTGTCTTGCCATCTGATGTTCATAACTTTTCTGAGACAAGTTGTGTGAAAGTGATTGAGTTTTTTCACATGGCATCTATATTTCACTAGCGTATAACAGCACTGGAAGTACCACTGCTCTGTAAACTTTCAGCTTAGTCTGTAGGTTAATGCCATTTCAATTATAGGAATTGCTAAAATTACTTTCAATGACATGAAAATATTCACACTTTTTAAAAAAATCACACACTACAAATTATAATTATAAAATTCTATATTAACTCTACATTAATGTAGCCTATATTTCAGAATGGCATGGATAGATAACATCAGAGAAATACTACAACACCAAGGCTACATTATGGCAGCAGCATCACGGCTACTGAAAGAAAGAAGACTTCGGCTCCCATGACGCCTAACGGCACACATGAATAAGACAATACATCATATATATATATATATATATATAATATATATATATATATATATATATATATATATATATATATATATATATATATATATATATATATATATATAAGGACAATGAAGAAAAAGCTAGAATACAGAATTGAAGTCCTAGAGATGTGGGTAGATATACTCTTAATTTGTTATTAGAAAACTGGCCTCACAGCACGTGGGGCATTCCCATAAGTGCTCTGGCCTCTGTTCCAGCAACCATTCGACTCGATGGTGTTTCGAGTATAATGCCGCCTAAACGGACGTCGACATCAGGGCACAACTCTGGCCCGTGCGACAGGTTTCTTTGTTGTTCCGCCCACCCACGCCGTGCCCGCAACTAGTTCAAGCACAACGTCGGCTTGTCGGAACAACATGGTAACTGTTATCGAAGGTTACGACTACGGATATAAAAAAATAATATGGAAATCTTCATGGAAAGAGAATAACACAGAGGTTGTGGCAACACTGAGTTTGAAAAACGTACATCTAAATCCATTAAAAATCGAATGAATATTTTTGAAATATTTCACTTTGTCGTGCTCTCAGTATATGATGCCTAAACGGCAAATCCTTATGTTGTTGTTATGAAGATATATTACTTAGTCGTGTACATACCATGGCTACTGATGCACATCTAGACCTGGTATCTCATACTTTAGCACCAGTGAATGCTTCGGCAGGACTGTGGTCCCGCTCGATGTCGGGGATGCCGTCCAATCTTAGTTTTCAGTCTCTAGTAGCTGAACTAAACCCCAATCTCCACTTCAACAATTTGGTCTCGAAGATGTTTGAAATATTAAAAGGCATAACATTTTGCTAAATACATTAATTGAAGATAAAGTTGGTGGGCGGCTAACAAGAGATGGTCATAGATGCAAGTAGGAATAAAACATAATATTGGCAAAATTCAGTCTAGCAGTGTGTATCACCAAGCCAAATAACAGACGGTATTAACTGTAGATTTCAAACAATCTTCTCAAACAACCATTCCAAACGGACTCCTAACCAACTTCATCGTAAAATACATTATATAATATTGACCTACCTAGATTCGAACCCTGTCCTTTAACTTCTAGTATATCACATGACATGAGAAGCACAGCAAACATCACACCAATGACTTGAATCTGAGACATCGCAATCATGTTTCCCTAATTTGATTCAATCATAATAGGAACATTCAATCATACATGATTTTACATTAATATTATAGATGGACGTTGTCAGCTCTATAAATATAAATTGAAATATTAAAAATGAAATTATTGAATGTGCAACGAAGATCACATGTAAAAGCCTTAAACACGTGTAGGTGATTAGCTTCACTGTACTCGGGTTTTCTCATAATTTCAACAGCTCGGATATCGAACCCATGAATTTTTGAGCGAAAAGAGAATGTCTTAACTACTATGCCAACTCCTCATCGAGGCCAGCGCCTTGAAGTGATGATGGGGGTTAGTCCAGCCAACAGAGGCTGGAAATTAAGATTGGTTGAGCCATCTCTGAAATCGAGCAAAACC
Source organism: Meghimatium bilineatum (assembly GCA_034231615.1). NCBI lineage: Eukaryota > Metazoa > Mollusca > Gastropoda > Stylommatophora > Philomycidae > Meghimatium > Meghimatium bilineatum. Next base: position 19,124,596 of record CM067310.1, read on the forward strand.
ATAGTCCTGTCTAAGCAATCATTGGTGCTAAAGTCGGAGATACCAGGCCGAGAGGAGCATCA